>JAIPRN010000487.1:0-82185 GCA_025469175.1 Geopemphigus sp. TES_GeoC_2020 | reverse complement strand
GAAAATATATATTTGTTAATATAGAGCTAACTGCCGTTTATAAGAACATTTAAACTGAAATTAATTTACGAGTATTAAAATAAAAAAAAACTGGGATTTAGCGTTAGATTTTTATAAAAAAACTTAATAAAACGGAAAGTTAAATTTAAATTAAAAGTTTATGCTTCACTGGCTGTAGCTTGTTAGTGGTAAGGTAAAATGAAAAGATCGCAAAAAAGATACTAACCTCGAGAAATATATAACGAATAATATATCACTATAAATCCTATAGACGTAAAATTATTCGTACATAATAAAAGTTTTCCGAGATTAACGAAATCATATAAATTACACGCCTAATAACGGCCGATTTCGGTTCTGTAAAGAACTCGAAAACTTTTACGTCATAAGAGCATTTAAATAATAATTCGAATAGATATTTTTCTAAATACTTTTCCCTATTTTTTTCGAACGCGTCGTATTTTTCAAAAGTGTTCGATACCGCGGCGTAACTGGTCGTTATTTATGATTCGCGAAAGTTCTACCGATTAGTGAATCGTTAAACATATCGTACATATAAACACATCTCGAGACGTAGAAATACGAGAAATTAGAAAAATTAGTTCGTACATACGATTCGCCGTACTAATAATTTTCCCGCGATATTACGTTATTCAATGTCTAGAAATAAAATATCGTATGCCCCAGACGGTTTACCGTATGGATTTTGACGTTGTAATAATGTCGAAATAATGAAAACGATAAAACAAGAACGTTTTCCTACTCGTATCCAGATCACGGACTACCGTGTAAATTTACAATCCCAGAGACCGACTTGTGTGTGTGTGAGAGAGAGAAATACAAAATGAACGAACAAAACGCTAATTACTCCGTGAGCGATTATTTGTATTAAATAATAACGCGTATACGATTGAAGTCTACGGACAAATGTCGCCAATAAGAATTAACACAACTCTATTACGTATTACTTTGTAACGTTTATCGCTTATAAAAGACGTGAATTCGGTACATTTGATTGATAATAGCATGTCACCGTCCGTTGACTTACAGGTGTTTATTAATCTATTAATATTATTTCGACGGAAAATGAACGATGACACGTGTTATTAAATAGCCGAAAATTCTTAAGATATTTTTGTTTTGTTTTAAATACCGTATTAATTAAAAGTATTACTTTATAGACGATGAAAATTTACGTTTGCGCTACAGTTTATTTAATAAGTTATTTATTGATCCGAATGAAGCGAAACGTGTTTGTGTTCACTATTTCGGGATAAATCATTGAGGACAGACGAGAAACCGTCGAACACGTTCGCCCGAAGATTTTTTACAAATGTATCGGAATTCGGGAATCGCGTTTTTAACGTACATCCGGTTTTATTAGAAGTATTTCGCGTCACGGCTTAATACTCTAATTCATAGAACACGCGATTGAAATAATCGAATTAAACGAAACATTAACAAATTTTTGGGCGGCGTTTTTTATATTTTACAAAGGTTTCGCGTTCTTATCGGACGAAAATGAAGTTCGGGGTATCGATATAATAATTATTATATTAGCGACGTTTTTCATAATTCGCCGCGTATTGACCGACGATTTGTTTACGGGTTTCATAAGCCGAAGATAAGTGTACGCGATTGTATCGCGTAGCTAAATAACGCTAATACGGTTATTATTTAGCGCTACCCCGCGGAAACTGTATCGAAAACAAACACGCGTTCATTCCACGGCGTTATACACTCGCGGGTGATTTCAGCCTTGAACTCGCGTAGTTTCCTTCCGAAATTGCCCGTAAATAATTAGCGGGTCGTTTCGTTCGAATTTATACGTACACTTGAATCGGATTTTAGGAAAATTTACCACAAACCGGAGTTTAAGTTTGTTATTTATAAACAAGCGCGCCAATTAATTTTTAATTGTAACGATTTACCCGTGGCGTCAATATTCACGACAACGAGTGGTAGTCGTCTGGTCGTTCGAGGACAGACGATCGCGTCGTAATTACGCCGCGAATTAAATTTATTTAACTACGAAATCTTTCGCGTCTTCGTCGGATTAACAAAGTCAAATAGAGAAACAATTTTCGCGACGCGACGGAATTACGACGAACGCGACTCGGAACACGGCAACCGTGCACGTTTGCGCTACTTGTAAAAATAGACCGCCGACAATTTCCTATTCGTGGAATTCGAAATTCTTCGGCCATTTTGCCAACCTCGAAATAAACTATATATTTTTATTACGATCGTAATATCGTATCGAATACTTCGAAATACATAAATATTATCGATTTGTCGACCGTCGTAGTGTTAATGGAGGGACAACACGACGAAATACGTTCGTAACGTGCGTACGAATATAATAACGGCGTATTTTTTTGGTAAATCTTAATTTACGAATCACGCGTAGAAATTCGAATTCGAAGCGAACGATACATTTGATTTCGCGATGACGTGTTTTTATCTTGTCCGCGAATACGTTTTCGTGTACGAGCGCGCTCGAATGATTTCGACACGCGTTCTATTCTGGCGGCGATTTGTATGTACTCGGTACTTTATTCGACGGGCTTTTTGAATTCCTCGGTAAATACATTTCGCGAAACGTAATTCGAAACGAACCGAAAATCGCTAAACGTGTACCGATAAAATCGTCAACGTATTCGGAGGTAGACAATTTTCGTATTTTCGAAGAGTTTAAAATGTACCACGAATTTAGACGTACGCTGGAACGATATTTACCGTACGCGTTAATTATAATAACGACGTACACTGGCGTCGGTTAGAATACGACGATTCTGTTTCGAATTCCAAATAATAATATTTTTTAATTTCCGTTTAAGTAACTCACTCCAGCCAATGTCTACAACAGCCGTAGCTTTCTACCCTTTTAGGGATTATATTATAATTTTTTTTTTGTAGACTTCGCGTAAATACTCCGAACGTGTTATAAACTTTTACGGCTTATAAATGACGCTAAAACGTATTATTTTCGTAACTAAGATATAATAACGCCTTTTAAAAAGTCGTAAATTATTTCTATATATGCTCGACGTCGGTGTTTTAAGGTTCGGTACATTTTACTAACGTCCATTTTCGTGTTTCGAATACAGCGGGGAAAACAACCGATATTTGGAAACCTGTTGCTCCAACGAAATTACGAAATTTCGGGTGACCCGTAAATATCTAGCGATTCGTTCATATCTGTCCTACCAGGTTTTCCGAATCGTTAATTTCCAATACGACGAGTGTCGCTTATCGGAACATCCTAATTGAAATCGTCTTTTACCCGCGTATTATCTGCGCGGCGTCAAAATTGTGGAATATTAGTCGAGAATTAAACCCATCCGGGATAAATTTAATCGACCTTCGATGTTTTGTTTCTCGAAATTAACTATCGTACCAGTCAGAGGTTCGCGATTTCGTCGAAACGAAGTGTCTACACCGCGATTTACATGAACCGTTCTTTTTGTCTTTACTCCTTCGCCGAGTGGCGGTTGCGGACGGCTAACGATGGCGGAAAATCGCTACGACGTGCCGATAACAATTCGAACATACCCAAAACTTTCTAACGAAGCGGGCGATAATGTTTGAAAAAACGACGACGAGTTCTTCGTCGAAAATGTAACCGTTTTATAATCGTTTACAATTACGACGCCGGCGATAAAATGACGAAACGCGATTCGTCGTCGGTGTTAACGCCTTCGCGAAATATCGCGTAAATAACCCGCGATTGAGTTGCCGTTGGTCACCCGTTTGAAGCCGTAAAATCGCGTTTTCTATTGACACGGGCCATCGTCGATAGTTTTTACGCGTCGATTAGTACCCATTATACGTGCACCGTTTTTAATTATTTACCTCAACAGCTCGTTAAACCGTGGACAGCTATAATTTGTCGGCATTGTCGGTGTTTGTTCCGATTTCGGACATCTCTAAAAAAGTAGAAATACCGACGGCAAACGGACTACTTCGCGCCTTTTGTTCATTCGTAACGATCAACGTTTGGCAAATTTTTACCATTGTGTTCCGTTCGTGACCAATACTAAACGTGTATAATGTACGTTCAAACACACGCGGACATCGCTGATTAATCGACGCTCGTTTTATTCCAACTACCGAACGTTTTTATTTCGGAATTTCTCAAATTATAAGAAATATAAACTATTTATAGACGTTACGGATACGTTTGCCGGATAAATAACGCTGGTTGGTTTTTTTTCACGCGTTTCGACGGAACCATACGCGAAGCAAATAAACGTCGGTACGCGTTAGAGTTGTCAAGTTATTTCAGACGAGTGACTAACAGCAACTCATTGAGTTTGTATAATGATTGACGAACAAATAAACGAACGACGTTAGGTTTATCTAAATAAAAAAGGGGCTCTAGAAAAAGAGAGTCGGGTAAAAGTTTGTTTGACGCACTTCCGAAGAAACGCGAGAATTTTTTTTTCTAAAAAGAAAAACTATAGAAACTGTCATCTAAATAGAAATCTACGTTTCGTTTTTCATTTTTCAACGGATAATTCGTGAGACGTAGGGCAGTTTAAAAAAGTTTCCTGAAAAAGACGTCTAATACAAGAAAAAATAACGTCGATCGTAAAAAATACTTCGTGTTTTGTTCGAAAAATTGAAAAATAACGATAAATTTTACCGTACGTTCTTCTAGGTGAAGTATTCGCTACAATTTGAAATCCGTAGTTATTGGATAAGGTAAAGACAACACGCCTATAACGGTAATATTACAAATTGACGTTATTAAATAATTTTTAAATACGATTTTTAGAAATGGTCCGTAAACACTAACGTAACACTATATTTTATACGCATTGATATATATATATATATATTATAAGTCATTAGTGTTTTTGTAAGTATGGAATGTTATTATTTCGGAAACGCTACACGATTCCCGTACAACCATTAACAGTCGTTATTGTACAGTTTCAGAATTTTTCTTTATAATTACGACGTAACAAAACACAATTTCGATTGTTTTAAATACCCCGACGGATGTACGTTATTGTTAAAGTATCGTTTATTGTTTCGGTATATCTCTAAACATAGATACCTCGGCTAGTATCGTTGAACTATAATAAAACATTTAATAATTATTTCGTTAAACGAACAACGGGAACAATTATTAAAAGTCTGGCGCGTTCAATTACGGATTGATCTAAAGCTTCGAACGTTTATTTCGTATTTTTAAAACGTATTTTTTAATACTTTTAAATTATAAACCGTTTATTTATTGTATACCGTCGTACGAAAAATACAATCGTTGAATTCGATAACACCAACATACAGGCAAGTGATTTTTGCTGACAGTCTATTTCCACTTTCTCGTTAATTTCGTTCACGTTCGATAGTTAAATTACTTACGGAATCATTTTTTAACGAGTAATAATGAAACCGTTGATTATAACCGAACAAAGGGTTTACGGCTTGTAGCGTATTTCAAACGAAAAATATTAAATACGATAACCTTTCCATAAATATCGGCGGTTTTCTTAATAATTAACGTTTAAATATATTATTACGGCTCGTAAAATGTTTCTTCTCGATTATAAATCGTATCGACAATTAAATACGAACGATAATTTTGTTCGAAACGTAAATAATTAACGAAACGGTGTTCGTTAATTTCTATTTGTTTTTTTTTTTGGACGAAACGAAATTCGTTTTAATATCCTAAAACCCCGTTTATTTAAAGGAAATAAATAATTTTTTTACGTACTCGTCAATGTTACGGGATAGTAAATCGTCAATAAATCGTAGGTTAACTGAAAAATCTAAATAAATCATTTATACGAGACGTGTTCCGTCGTTAAGTCTGTTGAAATCGACGCGCTGGTTGTACGGAAATTCGCCTCACAGAAAAGCTTCGTGTCTCGTAGAATGGTCGGATTTCGATAAAGTTTTATTCGAAAGAAAACATTTTACGGATGGCCCGCGACTTCTCTTATTATCGAAATTCGACTTCGAGCCGGTGTAACGAATGTCTGAATAATTCCAATTTTCGCGTTTCTTTCGACGCGTCTTTCTGTCTGGGCGTTATATTAAACTTTAATCGAAAACCGGTGTCCCGTGCGACCCGTAAACGTCTAATTCTTTCGAAAGAACAAATAATGATAAAAAAAAATCGTTCGACGTTTTGTCGGTTTCGCGAAGTATACGAGTAAAAAAACTCGTAATATTCGCAAACCGCACGATTCGTGATCAAATCGATTATAGTTCGGTTCATAAAGACCGGGGGACTACTAACTGCAGTCTTGAAAATTATTCGAACGAATAAACTATTAGAAAAATCAAAAAAAGTGTCAGCCAAAAGCGCCGCCGATTCAGCGAAACGTGTTACCCGCACGTAACACCTGTCAATCAATAATCGCTTGGTTTTAGAAACAATACATTTTTCGCTTCGCGTCGAAATCCAATAATATGATACACCGTCCGGTTGTCGTTACGCCGGCCGCTATTACCGCGGCGCGTATACCTCTATGGGGGACATGCAGCGAACGACTGTCTCAGAATTGTCTATCTGGAACGCCGTGTGAACGTCCATCGACCAAACGATAAATGTCCATAGGTAATTTTTTCGACGTTTACGTAAAAGAAAAAAACGTACTCCCAAAATAATGTAGCGAATTAAAAGACGGGAATTTTTTTTTTTTATATTTTTCTTCGCCACTAATTGATAGACCGTATAAATCGCCCGACGAGAAAAAAACGAATTTTTTTTTGTGGCCCTGGAGGTGGGCCGATGTTTACAGAATGTTTTTTGGTTATTGCGTTCGCGTATTCCTTTAAATCGTATTTGGATTATTATTTAATCGGAATTGAAATCCTCGCTCTTGCAGTGATGAACGATTATTTATCGCTTTTGATTTAAACGTGTTTATACGACACAATGACTAGTTCACATTTTTTTTTTTTTTGACTAATTGATCTAATGTTAACGACGTTTTGTGTTTTAAAAATATATATCCGAAACCTTCACTATTGTTCCGGTTGTAGATTTCATTAGAATCAAAATGAACTATCAACATAATACGCGTTTTACACGTCGTATATTGTACTTTGAGTATTCAAAAACATACGTATACGTGTATATATTTATTTATAAGCCGTTTGAATGAAAAAAGCTCGTCGAAAAATGTATTTTAAGTTCGCAATTAATGAGATCACAATTATTACGAATTAGCGTTTATTCTTACGTGGCCTATACAAACAGCTATATTATCGCGTATATTCCATTTTGGCGAATGTTCAATGTATCAATCAACATAAAATAATGGCGACTTTGAACGAATATTATTAAAAATTAATTTCGTTAAGCGTATTTTTTAAAACGTATTTTCGTATTCGTTTTTCCTTTAAATGCCGATAGTCTAGCCGTATATTTTTCACTTAAAATACGTCGCAATTTCACGATATGTTTATATTGATCCGAAAATAGGGATATAACCTGACATATACTCCGTAAGGAACACGAGCACGTACCGAAAAGTTATTATAAGCTCCAAACGGACGTAGAAATAATATTTACTCAAGTTTTTCAAAGAAAAACTTCGCAGTTAACAGGGAAAAAATACCACCTCGCGAATTTATCATTGACAATAAACATTTGTTTTAGTTCAAATAAACAGCGAGTTAAAAATCACCTAAGGGAGGCGAACACTAACACAAAATAAATTCGTTTTTTCATTACGTCGTCCGTTGTTTGCGAGGAACGGACGAATTTAATATTTTTCCTTCGCGGCCGGTAATTAATTAAAATTAAATCTCGATAAAAATAAACGAAAACTTACGTAAAGCGCGTTTTAATACTCATTTCCGAATACTAAACGCCAATTATTATTCGTCTTACGAATTTGGAGGTTATCGCGGAATTTGTATTTAGAGCGTTTAAACGAACGTTACCGATGTATTATTGCTCAACGAAATTCAATATTAACTAGATTGACTCGGGGAACGTTCTATTTTTATTATTATTAAGGTTTTTCGTAACGTAAAAAATAAATATTCAATAACAGAAACGAACTTTAGTAATATACAGGACGCGTATCGCTTTCCGTTGATTATATAAATTACTATAAACGTTTATTTTCGATTTGTATTATTCCCCGAAACGGTGATTTCGGATAAGAACTGTTTCTATCGTAATTAGTATACGACTCCTAATTTGTGTATATGAACGCATTTGTATTTTTATAAATACTAAGAAAAAGTGTAAGCAAAAACCTATGTAACTCAAACAAACATTAAAAAGCCGCTACCTATTTAATCTATCAAATAAATACATAGTTTTAACGTTCCGATTGAACAAAATAAACTGAAATATAAATCTCCTTTACTTTATTATACTTATAAATTTTCCCTTTTAAATACTAACGATTTTTATTATTTGTGTTATTATTAAAATTTTTAAATCGATTGTGTAAAAGGAATAATATACGTGTATATAGAAATTTAATTAAAATTTATAAGTCAAAATATGTATGTTTTTTGAACAAAGAAAAACTACGAACGGTACAATAGAAAGCATGAAAAGCAATTTGACCTTAAACTAAAAATATTTACAATAACACGTGAGAAATTCGCCTATAGCAAATACGCCGAAAAATTATTTACGAATTAGATTAACGATTGTTTATTTCATTTTATTACACTGGTTTGTTAGGTTAGGTCGAAACGACTTATTTTCCGCGACCAAAATAATCATTTTAGAAAGTGTCCCTAAAAAGTATCGTCCGTGGTAAATATAAATATATATATATATATATATATATACCATCGTACGAAATTCACGTCGAATCGCGTGTATTAAATTTCGCTAAAACGATTCGACAAATCGAAACCAATAAACGGCACAAACTTGGAAGCGAGTTCAAAATATTGACTAAACCCTAAAATACACATCTGCGTGTCAACATTGGATGTACAGATTACCCGTTGACGTCATTATTAAACAAACACGATATTAATAGTGTTCTCGTAAAAATTTCAATCGAAACATTTACAAACTCGGAATGTCGAAAAATTATACAATACACGGCCTACTAATCAAACAATATTCGGATATAGTAAAATGGCGAGTATTTTGCCCCAGTAATATACCGCGCGTACGAAATATGAATTATAAATTACTATGGGTTCGCTATAACTTTATTCGGAACTCGTAGTACGTTTAATTAATTAACGAAAGCCCGTTAAGGTTTTTTTCTTATTCGTCGAAACTCCGCAACACGTACGTGGACGAAATGAAATTGAACTTCGTAAACATTTTCTTCCGAATTTAGTATTGCGCGTAATTAACGGGTTTATATTTTGTTTTTTATAATTTTTACCAATTCGTTCGGTCCGTACACGAAATGCGATTTATTTGATATTTGTTTCGCCCAAACGAAATCGAATAACAGGAAATTTACTTCGCGAAAATACGACGGAAACCATTTTTGTAACAAACAGACTCATTGCACGAGTATATATATATATAATGTATAATAACGAGAAAACAAATTTTATGGAATTCGTAAAAATACAACGTTCAATGTTTTACATAGCGTGTAAAGGCATTCTTTTGTAATTCGTAACCAGAAAAATTGTTGTCATTTCGAATGTATTTATAATTATGAAAACATTATAAATAAATATATATATCACAGATTGTTCCGTTGATATATGGTAAATGCAATAATTTCCGTTCGACGTAATATGTTTAGGTATTTTTTTTTTTTTTGGTAGAGTTGGAATGTTGCTCTATAATTATTGTTTATCAGATTTCACGGTGAGGAATAAAATAATAAAAGCGCGACGTTACAAATTTCGAAGCGACGAAATATTATCGCAGTTCGGTAAACGTTTTCGAGCGAAAATCTACGATTCTCTTCGTGAAGTTTTTCGAAACGTAAATTCGTCACGACACTAGCGATAAAGATTCGACTAACGATTTTTATGAAACGTTCGTAACGCATTTTACAGACATTAAATGCGCGTAAAAGTACGTACACAAAACGGACTTGTTTCCGTACTATCACGTACAGTACACGTGGAGTGCATTAAACGCGAATGAGATTTGTCGACAAAAACCATTTTGATAACAAATCGTTTGTAGAAACGAGTAGAACAACAGAAAGCCCCGTTTAACGTACTTATAATGAATGTTAGTAGAAATCGTCGGTTCTCCCGTTAATAAAATTGTTTCGGATCGATTTTCGAAACGGAGTTCGATTAATAAGACCATTGGGACGATACAATTTGTGCAACACACTACCCAATTTCGTGCTGTACGTTGAGTACTTTTTGTACTATACAATGAGTGCGCCGTACGGTGCGTACAATTTTAGACTCCGATATATTTACGCATTTGCGAACATAATACCGACGCCTGAATCGAATACGACGAAGTTTCGAATAATAATAGTTCGGTTCGGTGCACGCGCCGCGTGTGCACGGAACGGAATAAAATACATTCTCCATTCGTCCGACGTCATCAATCCCTAACAGAGGTACAATAGTATATATGCATGTGTGTGTGTGTGTGTGTATTTTTTTACTTCGATTTGTATAAAATGACATAATATGATTGCGAACCGTCGCGGCGGCAGCTGTCACGAGTTATGTAAGTCCCGACTAGGGCGCGCGCGTGTTTATAACGTACGCGACGTGGAATATAATATAATGGACGACGGACGATTCCCCGACCGGAAGGTCCGGGAAAAGTTGAACGATCTCTGCGCCTAAGTGACAATAACATTAACGCCGAGCGACCTTCGTACGAATTTGAGCGTTTCGAATATACGCGCGGATAAATACGTCTTTGTCGAAATAGCGCGCGCGTATTATGTTACCTATATTATATCGCGATATTCAAAACGAAAGTCTTACAAATTTGGTAGGATGGTCGAAGTGGGGATCGGAAACACGCGTTTTCTACGAGGTATTCTGCGTGTTAGACAATTTTCAAAACGCCTAATGTCGTGTGTTGTCGTTGTGTGAGAAACGAACGAATATTCGCGCGAATGTACCGTGGACATTAATTACTATTCGGGTAGGTATGTGTCGATAATTCCAGGTTTTCCCCCGAAACAAGTGTTCGATAGCGTAGTCATTATTATAATAACGTCTCCTTAATGACGAAATTCGATAAATATGAACCATTTTAAAAATGGTTGACGAACTAATGACTTAACTAGTTTTTCATAGTCGACACCGGATGTTAGTTAACTCACCTACGCCGAATGTTAATTTTTCATTTTTTATATATTTTCGACCTCGGCGATAAACGAATTACCTTTTACGATTCGAATTACTAAACGAACGTTTTGTTAAAACGTTTAAGGAATTTAAAGTGAAAGATTTGTAAACGTCGCTAAAATGTTTGATGTTCGGTTTGAAGGACCAGTGTTCCCTGAACGTCGAATTTGTTTAAAAATTCGCCTAAACTTTACACGAACAAAAAATTATTAAATAATAATCGGAAAACAAATATCCGTGAAATATAATAAGTTGATATTACTCTATACGATTTGCTTATGAACTAGTTAATACATGTCGCCCCGGATAAATACAAACAAATCGACGATTCCGCCGTATTTCTAATCAAAATTACGATAGGCGATAAACCGTCGTGGTAATGGTCAACGCGCGTTGGTCGATTAGTAGACGAAATTTCATTAACCCGTCGTTTATGTCCCGGAAATCAAAAAAATGTAACGCTAGTGTAAGTGTATAATTTAAAAAAACTAACGTAGCCGGTAACGAAAATTAAAAATTTAATATCCCCGTTACTCACAAACTATTGTGTGCTCGAATACTGTCAATTATTCTATAAACGTAGTATATATCATTCCGTGGTCGCTTTTTCCCTTGTATGTCGCTTGTTTTTTATTTTTTACGAACCGATAAACTAATAAAAACGTAACGGGATCGGGCGGGAAATTCGTTTATAATTTTGGAATTTTTTTAGTACCTATAATATATACCGTTTTAATATTTATCTCGAACAACACACACGGCGTCGTTTGTTTTTTATAAATCGAATATATTCGACGAAATAAGCTCGCATATAAACAACAATTATACAACTCCTTACACCGTGATAACACGCCCCTATATATATTCCAAAAAAATTTTATACCAGACATTAAAAAAAAAAAAAAACCGTTAGTTTTCGATCCCTTTAACAATTTTATTATCGAAACGTCGAACGTCATTCCGTGTACGGAGGCAATTTTTTTGTAATAAATAGAAAACGTCGAACGCGCGGAAACGTTATAAATTTGGGGTCGCTTATTTGGAATTGGCTATGTCGAAAAGTGGTCGTCTAAATACTGAATTAATCGTGGCACGATTGACGGAACGCATTTTCGAGTCTTCCGGCAAATATTAAAGCGCGCCGTTCGATTTTTGTTTTTTTCTTTAAAAGTTCCCTCGCAATTTCTTTATTCAATTGTTGCGTGTACGGTTATAAATCGGTCGTGTTTCTGTACGGTTTATTACGTACCCGCGTGCAAAAATTTATCGAAATTCGGTTTCCGGTTATGTTATATAATATACGGACGGGTAGTCAAACACGCTCAACACGAACTCATGGGTCTATACATATTCTAGACGAGTATTGTCTTCTATTGAGAATATCAATTCGTCTTCATCGTTCTAATGTCACACGCACACACACTCGCACATTTTTACAACAATACCGTATAAATAAATATCGTTCGGTTTCATTTTTACGCCAAATTTGTTTTTTTTCGACGTTTTCATTCGACGAATATACCGTTACGACACTACAAAACGCGTTACGCTCTACTTGTACCGGCTTTTATTCTCTCCCGCGTTAGTGCATCATACAGAATACATTAAACTTTTAAGTCGGACGGATTATTAAGACGGCCGGGGACGTTTAAATTATTACAAGAAGGCGGGCCTAATATCGTTGTTTTAATTACTTAATGTTTTGTCGAACGATAAAACGCGGGCGTATGGTGACGTCTGCCGCCATATCTAGAAATCCAACTTTGGTCATTCCCGTTATTTTTCACCCACCCCGTTGTTACGTTTAACTGTACTAATAATTTAAAAATCGTTAAATAATTATAATCAAGTTATTAAATACGATTTTATGAAAAATTAACCTAGTAATTTTGTTTTGTTTATAACTTAACGTTTGAACCTCTAGTAAATTACTTATGGAAAAGTGTTTAAAATTAAGCTAAATTATGCAACCTAAAATCGAACGCTATATTATCGTATATAATTTATAAAATGTTGGTTATCGTAAACACTATACTATTTAAAACGGTGTAAGACGTCGCGAGATCTGGTTATTTATTATTTAACGCTAATTCGGAAACGTTAACCTTAAGTTTTACTTTTTCATAACGTTTTTATATTAACTCAACGTGACAAGCGGAACAGAATTAGTTACCTCGCCCGTTCTCGTTATTCGATAATGTACACGCTGCGCTTGTACGGTTAAGAATTTTAAACGATAATTGTTACACATTTAGACCACTTGTATAGATTGTCGAAAAAAAGTTCAATACCGAACAGTTTCGTATAGCGACGGCGATTCGTCGCGAATAAAATAAATAAGATCGACCCTTGCTCCTAGTGCGTAACGCGTCGAAGCAACAGAAAAAAGGCGGCGTTTGGTACGGTAAACGTGTGTGTATGTATCGAAGGAATCGCGTGAACATATTTCGAGCAATCGTCATTCGCTGTTACGGTCGATGCTGGTTACCTCTCCGGTTATACGTGTATGTACGCGCTCGGCATACCATTAACTCCAGTTACGGTGCACGTTGCCCGCGACAATAATCGTTCTCCGTCGTTGCGCGGCGAAACTGATTTTCGCGAACGACGCGAACTACGGGCGCCCGTTCGTTTTTATTACGGCGCGTCTCGCGCACCTCGATTTACCCACGAAACTCACCGTCTCCCGTGAAAGTAATCCGCGCCACGAAAATACGACCGCCGCCGCGACGCGTCTATCGGCCGACGGTAAATTATTATTCCGATTCGGCGTGTCGGAAAACGACTGTTTTACTCGCCGCCGTCGACAAATATTACCAAAATATTACTACGTGTGTGTGTTCCGACGGCGCTATAAACGCGACGGCTCGCCGGGGCAGTTCGTCGTGAATTATTCGCAATCGTGATTAGCGGACCGGAACGCCGGGGCCGGACACTATTGTAAACACTTCAGACCGGACTGAAGGTACGCCGCTGTTTGGATCGAAGTGTTTTCGGGCGGTGAACGAACGGCGGGTCGAGCGCACGGCGTTAATTTATAATCCCGCGGCTTACGCGCTCGGGCTTCGGCCGGGACACTTTTCTCCCAACACTCGCTAATCGCTCGAAAGCTATATCGTATTGGCCCGCCTCGATCGAGTCAATTCTACGTCGTGCATACGATTTACGGTGAGTATAAATAATATATCGGGGAAAATGCCGTTCGGAGTACGACGATATAACGGGTCGAACACGTGGACGTACAATTGGCCGACGACCACCGATCGTTTTATCGTCGTTAATAATTGCGTCGCGTTCGAAAAGAAATCGAATATTAGGGCGAAGAACGTTTTAAACGTCTGGAAATTGTGAGTAGAATTTACGACAAAATAACGGACCGAACGACGGCCGTTATTAACTACCCGTGTACGCAATTGTACGTATTTATCGATTTCGACGACGACAAGCGCTGCTTAAAGTAACATCGATCCGTACGATATTGTAAATAAATACGTACGTAAGTTTTAAGAAATATTCGTTAAAAACAATTTACAACACCTATGCGGCGTAAACTTTGGCGAAAGCGTTTATTATTGTCTGGATGAGAATCGCCGGCTGTCGTAGTCCGCCGAAACGATAGCGACGCGAAAATGACGCGCGGAAAAAAACCGTTAACGCAATATCGCGCTAAACGAAAGCGACCTAATAGAAACAAATACACCGACGGCGGACGGGCGTTTCAAATATGTCGTATATTTGTGGCGATTATGAAACGCCCGTAGGAACTAATTAATTCTAGTTTTAAACTTCGACCACGGCGGTTGGGGGGGGAGGGGAGTCGGCTTTAAAGTTTTTCCGCTCGTTGTCTGGCGAGTAATTAGAAAATATTCCACGCGCCGTCTCGAAAAGGTAAATCGCATCGGGCGTGCACAAAAGTTACGTACGTATATGTACGTTTGACTCGAACTGTTTGTAAAAAAAAAAAAAAAAGGAAATAATTAAAATAGAATCGCGCCCGAACGGTTCGCGAATTTTTTTTCGTTTCTCGTGTCGGCCGACAATACTCTCAACTTTAACCGCCGGAAACGAATATATATATATATATATGGTAGTACGTTGTTTTTTTCGTAAGCACGTCTAAGTACGAAATCATAACACGCGCGTATAAGAAAAATTCGTTTTACGTCGTCGAACGTTTTTTTTTCTTTGTAAAAAATTCTTTTAAACGCCCGCAATATTCCGTATATTTTACTTTTAACGACGTGTAGTACCGAAACACGGTTAAATTCGAAACGTCGGCAAATACCGATCGGCTCACGATAAACAACGGTATTCACCATGCGCGTACGTATATACGCGAGTGGTGTACGAAGTAAAAATACAAACGCGCCTATGTTGGAACGAACGTAAATGTCGATAATATTCGCGATAAAGAACGACGACCGGAACAAATGGAAATAATTATTAGGTTACGCGAGAAAATATTCCGCCGGATTTCGTTCGAGCGACTTTTTTTCGACGCGTAACGTCACGACTCGCTGTCTAGACGATATTGTAATTTACGCGCTAACGGAAGTTAGTAACGTTCGCTAGAATTCGTTCGTCGTAACAACGGTGACGTTATCGATTATTTATACGCCAAACACTATACCGTTTTCAGAATAAGAACGCACCGGGCGGCGGACCACAATCGGACCATGTCCGCGCATGTCGTCCATCCACTGACGGCGGCGCGTACGATAATTTAATACACTGCGTAATAGCCGCGTGGATCTATGACGACAACTGTCGTCGCGTCGTCGTAACTACGATATTTCAACCGATTGGATTCATATCCAGTCACGGAACTGTCTGGCGTTCGACATCTGGGAATCCGAGGGGTTCACCGGTGAAATTCATTCGGACGCGCGAACGCGGTGCGTTCTTATTGTGAAAATGGTATAGTACTCTTATAATATGCTCGTAACGGCATTAGTTAACGTTCGTCCCGTTTTATTAAATAGTTTATATGTTTATGCGCGCGGATAACATTACGCGTCAATTCTATACTCGTAAGTAACCGTACGTATATGAACTGTACACGTCCGAATCCGCCGGCAAGTCGGGGAAAAATATCGACGATTCGAACGAATTCGCGAAACCCGTACGTAAACGATAGACGCGTTGGTGTCGTCCGATAGCGCGTTGGCCAACCGATTGTGCGGATTTGAAATATGAACGCGCGCCCGGAGCATGGCCGGCGGCGACTTCTAAATAGATACGACGATTTGTGTCCACTCGGTTCTAAACGCGTTATACCTAAGTACTCCAGTAAACTCGTCTCGTCCTCCTTTGCTATTTTAATCAAAACGTTTAAGTACGTAAACGTACGCGCGTGTGTGCGTGTAAAGACAGCGAATGAACATTTCATTAAAGTTGATTATAAAATAATATCGTTATTACACAAATACACACGCAATCGCTTCGTATATATATATATGTATATTATAATTGTAAATCATAGCGTAAAACGGCTCGCGCGAAAATTAATTTAACGCGGATGAACAAAGTGATTCTTTTTTATCACCGTCGAGCGATTATCGTCCGCCAAGATTTTGAATACGTTTTAATCCCGGTGTTGGTTTTCATTCGTCGTTAGATCGTTCGAGGAATATTCATGGGCCGTTTTCGTATATATTTCCTCACTTTTCTGTACAAATGTGTAAGCTCTTGATTTTCAAACAGCAACCGGCGTCGTTATCCAACGCTACCGTACGGAATTTAAAGAAATTTCGTCGTTGTTACTATTTATAAGAAGCGTCAACGATTTTCCTTTATCCGTTACAGCGAGCCTTCGCGTAAACGTATCTGTAATTCGAAGGCTCGTTCCGCGGAAAATACTCGTCGGGTTTTGAAAGAGTCAACGCGCGTACATTCCAATAAAAATACGTTATTCGAGAATTTACAATCGAAATTACAGGTCGGCGTTTCATAAACAGAAGTCGATATAGCGAACTAAGGGTAAAAACGTATACACAACGGAACGCGCGCGAAATCCATTTACCTTTCTCCGAATATTATATATATACGTATAAACGATCCTTAATTGACGTATAACGATAACTTAATTATAGAAACGAAGGCGATAAATTTGCAAACGACGGTCGTCTTCGATCGTTGTGCCGTCATTGTCGTCGTCGTCGTCGTACCGTAACAAAGATGCGGAGGTTATATGGCGGGTGATAGTAATGGATAGGGCAAGGGATGTTCGTGTCGAGGAGACGTGTTTTTCGAATTTAAAACGCGAAAACGATTTAATAAATCGACACACACACACACACACACATCTGTGTACGTAGTATCCGGGATCCTAAATGTAAATCTCTCGTTAATCGACGAACGACGCCATAGTCCCGTGCTCGGCACTATACATACGCGCGTACGGTATAACGGTACATCAATTTCGTACGGGCGTACGTAATATATTATAATCGTTTCGTTCCAAAGCTCGTCCCGGTCTCGTTTTTACGACGTTTTCCGAAACCGTTTTGGATAAAATGCGCCGACACTGGCGCACCTCTCGTACAAAACGCTCACCGCCACCATCGCCGCGCGTATTACTTTCATTACATATCGCCAAACGCGCGGCCGAAAACGAAAGACGGATCGTATTGTAGCGTTCCGTTGGCAATCATAAACTTCTCCACGAACACGTCTGTGTATTATGTTCTCGGATACGTCGGTTGGTTCGCCGTGAAGTTGTCGGACGTGTGTATCGAGCACACGTCCGACTAGACGGAAAACTAGTGATGGGCCGATTGGAACGCGACGAAACGACAAACGCGAAAGTCGTCGTCGTTTCGAAGCGTCTAGCTCTAGATCGCTGCCAAAACATCCACGAGCTTTCTAACGATTTATTTCTGTCGGTAACCTTCGACGGCTAGTATCGAATTACGATCGTCGGTGTATTTAGCCGTCCAATAAGTTCCCGACGCGTCGCGAATAATCGTTTTTAAATATTATAATGGAAAATCCGTGCGTCTTTCACAACATTCAACATGTTTCGCAGTGGTTCATGCCCGAACAGCAAACTGGCGAATAAGTAACGTTGATTGAATGTTTCGAATCGTAACGGGGAATGAACGTAGAATCGAAAACGTATAAATCGTTCGTTGAACGAACACGAAAACTCGGAATTTCCGAAGACCTAACTTCAGCTCTATCGAATGTCGGGTATTTAAAATAATTTTCATCGGATAAAAATACATATAATAGTCGTAGTCCCGTCGACGTCGTTCCGTCGATCACGCGTGTGTTAGATCTACGGCCTTTTGGTTTCAAATGCCGTTTGCCGTGTTCGAATAACCGATTCCATTACGATTTATTACAATAGCCGCCCAAAGCGTATCGATCGATACGTCGAACGTTTCGAAACGAAAAATGTATTATTTAAAAACGCGTCGTAGAATTTTCGACCCTAAGCTAAACGGTGTACAAGCCGAAACAGTTTCGTCGAATTTCGATTAATTCCCGAAAATTCTAAAGCGCAAGTTCTGATTAATACGAACGCGCGCAGCTGTTCTTAGAATACGGCCGAGACTCGCTAATAACGTGTTATTACCGTCAATGTTGTTTTGATTACGTTTCGTTCGTGTTTCCGTCACGCTTTGGAGACGAACGTAGGTCAGCGGACTCTTTACGACATAAATGCATATATGTATACAATATACACACACGAACCGCGGCCCGTCTGTGCGGTTACGTCGAAATAGTCTCGACGAAAAAGCACTTAACGCCGGTGACGAGGAGGGGAGAATTCGGGGGATACGCGCGCGACCAGCCGAACCAGCCGGTCCGACCCTGTGTTTCCGGCGTCGAGCGAAACGGTAACCCGGTAACCTAACCACTCGATCAACGGACGAGGTAAGCCACGGCTGTCAACCCGTTCCCGAACTACATCCGGCCCGTTTACGACGTCCACGCGCCGCGTACGCGAACTTTTTGTAACGCGACGGCGACGGTCGTCCGTTTGTGGGTATCGCGCGAAACGGACGCTGACCAAGCGCGCCGGTATAGCGTAATCGGTTTACCTCGCGGTAAACTCAGCGAACGGTTTTCGTCCGATTTCGGAAATTCGTTGGAAACGCGGGACGACGCTTCCGACAATTCAACGTCCTCTAGAGTGTTCGCCACCGAGGTGCGTAAATTTTTTACCGTCCGGTACCGAAACGGCCGTTAAATTACGTTCCCAGTGAAACGTATCGGTTTTACGATCGCCGGATTTTTTTTTCTCACGCCTCTTTTTTTTCGTTTTTTGTTTTTTATCACGTCTGAAAACACTGTCTCCCGTAGCTGCAGTTAAGCTATACTTTCCGGTAGAAAACTGCGTCTATGCGGTACTTTATAGTTCGCACGTTTTTCAATTTTCCCGGTAGTATCTTTACGCGTAATTCGAACGTGAAAAGGGCGAAAGAAAAATTGTCCGCGTGTACGTTTTTTAACACGCATACACACATATATATATATATATATATTTAAAAGCTCGAAACGCGATTCGAGCGTAGACGCGTAAATATAATCTTTTATCAATATTTACGATGTTCACTTTTTATTATAAACTACTCGTGTGGCTGAGAACCGTTGTTAAACGAGTACAATGATTTCTCCGTCGCGTTCGTAATAACCTCTCTCCGAATATTCCACTCGAACCGGCGTTCACAACATACGTAACAACTCGTCCCACGTTTTTTCGCAATTCATTGCGTTCGCTATAAATTATTACACTTTTTTCTCG
The DNA here is from genome assembly GCA_025469175.1 of Geopemphigus sp. TES_GeoC_2020. Classification (NCBI taxonomy): domain Eukaryota; kingdom Metazoa; phylum Arthropoda; class Insecta; order Hemiptera; family Aphididae; genus Geopemphigus; species Geopemphigus sp. TES_GeoC_2020. The sequence goes on along the minus strand of JAIPRN010000487.1, from coordinate 62,183 downwards.
CGTCGAAATAGTTACGTCGAAAATTGTTCGCGGGTCGACCGACGCTTCGAATAAATGATTCTCGTAGGCGCGCTACGGGTCTACCGATGCTATAGGAAGAACAACCGTTGTCAGCCGTCAAGCGACATCGGTGTGGGGGTATACGATCATTTATTTCCGAGCGAAATCAAAAATGATATCGTTTTTTCGGCGATCCGTTTTCGTTATGTTTTGCGCGTGAACGTTATTCGCGTAAAAGAACGTCGGAATGAACTTGACACGAACTACGTTCGGGTTTGTTCGTAGTTGGTATATTCGTCCACACGTATTGACCGAAGCGTAATAAAAAATTACCGAACCATCGTAAGGGAGTAATCGACGACATATTTCGTAATTTTTTTCTTTAAACTCTAAACGCAATAGAAGCTCGGACATTTAACGTTTTACAATATTTATCTGGCCCGTAAATTATATTACTAGCGTCGATCAAGTTTCGTTTTTCGGATACGACTATTTATCGTTGTTTCGAAATCCAAAATAATAATAGAACTCTAAAATTTCTATTTACACAAGTCACTTGAGCCATATCTACAGTGCCCGAGGCTCTCGCTACTGTTTCTATACCATTTTTTCTTTTATTCCTCGAAAAAGGTTATAGTAAAAAGTTAAACGCCGATGGCGTTTACGTTATTTCAACTTAGAAAGTTATTCTATTTTATATAATTACAAAGTACGAAAAGCATACGTACCGTAACGTGTAATATTAATTTGCCAAGAATTCCAAAGCCGTATTTAATACGTACACTTGTACGTCTAGAAAATATCGTTAAAACTCTACGAAATATAATTGCTGTTCGGCTGAATTCGATACTCGAAATTAAATTCGCATAATAAACGATACAAGACGTACTTATATATACATACTATACATAACATATATATTACGATTTTCAAAAGTATTTTATTATAAAAAAGATCGCGGACACGTCATTTCGGTGACGAAATATTTTAATCGCTAGCTATATCGTGGAAACGGTTCGACATTTTATAATAACTATTATAGAATACGGAAAAGAAAACGGCGAAAAAACATATCGAAATATTAGAGATTTTCAATCAATACACGTCGTTCTAGGCTTTATATATATATAGGCGCGTACGCGTACAAAGTTCGGCGACGAAATCATTTTCCCCAGACAAAACTTTCTGCGGCGCGGCGTTCGTACTATCGGCGCCTATTTATCTAAATTATTCGAAACGCGTATTATTATTAGCTTTATATATCATTCGCTGGTTAATATAGGGCGTATTTAATTTCGAAACGATTTCCGTACGGTTATTTATATAGATAAAGACGGTGCCCGACATCATTTGCCTTTAGAGCAAATTCAGGTGAAATTATTTACCGAGAAAATAAGTACGTATTAAGTTATGGAATTTCCTCCTTTTAGGTTTTTTTTTATAAAAACTTGTTATTTGCGCCGAGTTTAACAGAAGTACATTTAAGTTCATTTTGCTTACAAAGTTATTTTCGTATTTAAATTGCGTATTTTATCTTCGTATTAAAGAAAACGTACGTATAGTTATTTCTAATAATAATACGACATATCAATATTCGTTTGAACGTAATTCGTTCAATTTTTTTTTCTTCGCCTTGTACTCCCAACGATACGAAATTGAACAGCCGCGTCCAATATTTCGGTAAGAATCGATCTCCCGTCATTCGTTTGCACATTCTAGCCATTCTAATTCGTTTATCGTAAAAATGTCCGATTAATAAAATTTTAATAAAAATTCGAAATTCGATATTTCGATTTGTCAACAAATGGAACGAAAACAAGTTTAAACGGAACATTGTCCCAATCCACTCCGGGCTAGTGCCGTCCCTGATGTTAAATAATAGATCCGTAACGTAACTCGGATTAAACAAATGTTTATCGTACTCGATACGACTTAAAGATTTTCACTTATCGAAGAACTATTACAAAAACATATACGTTTCGACGCTTTTAAAATTAATCTCTTTTAAAAGCGGCATAGATTACGATTATTCGCTTCATTTTAAATCCATAATAAACGAGGACAAGGTTGTTTTTGTCGCGAGAAAAAAATATCGCGTATAATATCCAACGAAACGAAATAATAATTGTTAACCGTTCGCGGGGATAACAACGAACACCGACCGTCGACTTATTTACGAAAATAATAAATACTTCACGAGAAATTACGCGCGGTTCTCCGCCGCTTCAGCGTCACGGATGAACGGAAACAACGACGGAAATCTCGAAATCGTCAAGAACGTTTATGTCGTGTAAATATCTACTAGTCGGCGGTATCGAAAAAATGATTATAGGAGTCGATAATAAAACCGGGCCGAGTACCGTCGCTGACCGCGGGAATAATACGAACAAGTGGCCAAAATTACCTACGAATAATACTCGCGTACTAAAACTACGGGTAATAATTGTAGTACTTGCTCGTATGTATTTTGTCTCTCTCCGCCGTTTAGTATAATAATATTACGTAACAAAGCAATTTCAAACTATAACGAGAATAATAATAACGGGAACAAAAGTAAAACTTGTTTGTTTAGTGGGGACGCGTGTCACGCTATTTTAATTGATCACCCCGCCGTGACGCTCTTTCTATGGAAACATTAACAAACAATCGATCGTAAGATTTCAAGTCCCTTTGAACGCCGCGCAATACGCGAAGTGGTTTTTAATACGACGAACGAAACTAATATCGAATTAATGAAAATAGTAATTCGTACACGACGTGGAATATAATAGGTGCGGTATGTCGCGAGCCCGGCCAATCTTAACACAGAAATGTTCACATTTAGTCGAAACCCTACGCCAGCGATGAAATTAGCCGGCGGCGTTACGCGTAACGTATATTTTCGTACGAAATACGAATTACGGGCTCGTCGCATTATCGATCGTTCGTTTTGTGTACGAAATTTATTCTACTTCGCCCTTGAACAATGCCGGCCACCGAAACGCCCGCTGAATGTTTCAAAAGTGAACGGCCGGAAAACGGCGAATTACAATTTATACGACGACGTTATTTTGTTTTTAGACCGAAGACGAAAGAAAAATTAGAAAAATAAAATCCGCGTAACCGAAATTATTCGCCGACGTGGGCAATCGCCGCTGGTAATTCGAATAATATCTATAATACGGGCAGTAACAATAATAAAAATTTAAAGGCACGTTCATTTACGCGCGTTCCGTCTTGTCACTCATTGTATCGTCGTCGTTTTAAAAGCGCGTAACACATTTACTACGTAGCGTTGCAATTACGTTATGTGCACACGTTGCGTTTTGTTACAAAGTGAAATGTTTCGATTTATAAATATATACGTACACGTTAAAACTCGCGTTTGGCGATTACGGATAAAAGCTTAGCGGCTTAGACGTTCGGAGTGACACGTCACGCCCAAAAAAAAATAATAAGATACCCCAGAGGCGCGTCGTTTGTAACACACCGTAATCGAAACACGGTAACTCACGCTGACGTCGTGGCTGGAACGTTACACGTTCGGTGTGCATCGTGAAATAGCCGTTCACGAGTGTGAATCATTTTGGGTTCAGCTTATGGGGCCAATATTCCATTAGAGACACAACCGAATGATAGCGACGCTCTTAACCATCCCTCCTCTCCCCCCCTGTTGATCATTAGAGAGGACGTGTAGCACGTTTCCGTATACATTGTGCTACACAATCGCGAAAATTGCCAAGAGTAAAACACAAATACGTTTTGTGTTTAGACAAAGATATTAGAACACGTAACGCGTATTTTCGTTTATTATTATCGTTATTATTTATCGTTTTACCCGTTCGAACTTATTTCACCTTTTTCAAAAAACGTTCGGTCCCGCGGTTTCTTTTGTTCTAAACTAATTTGCGTATTTCGTACGTTTCGAAATGTCGGAAATAATAACTTAATTCGTACTTTTTTCGTCGGAAGTGTCTTCTTTATTATTTAAATAACGTTAACGAACACTAAACCTTTTCGATTATTTTCGTTAAAAAATTTGGTCTCCGGTGGCAAAAAAAAAACGTTGTTCGTTTTAAATGGTCAAAATACAACCGTACCAATTTATAAATATTATCACGTTCACGGCGTAAAAACGGTAAATCACTAAAATATAATATTATGTACTCCTTACAATCGTTAAAATTAATTTCGAGTCCATATATAAAGGTACTTTTAGTCATTTTTTAGAGCCGCTAGTCCTCTGTTTTATAATAATTACTAACAATTATAATGAGGTTACAGAATAATTACAAGTTCAATATCCATCCCTCCTGTGCCTAATGACTCGCCTAATTACGTATTGTGCTGATTTAACAGTTAGGCTAATCGATAACTTTAAACGAATTGAATCATTTTGAAATTACATTGCAGGTGTAATAAAAGTTTCCGAGCACAAAATGAGTAGGACGCGCAACTTCGTTAACGTAAAAGAATTAAATACGATTTTTAGAAGCGTTTGACGAAAGTATTTAGTGAAGTTTTCTCTCGAAAATTAAATCGCGACAAACGTCGAAACCGTTTTAACGGATTGACGGAAAATAAAGACGACGAAATTAGAAACCCTTGGTTGCGGTAACACGTGTGAAACGAAAGAGAACGCCGAATCCCTTTAAATATATATACCGGACAATCAACCTAACACCTAACACCGACCTAACTATCAGCGTTGGATGGGTAACGCGTCGTTACTACGACGACGTGACTTTTGCTGTAACGTTACGCGTAATTCGTCACAATTCGTTCCTACGTACGTATTGGCAACGCAGTTTTGTATAAGAGATTTTTTTATTACGACGCGTTACGAATATCGAAAAGGTCAACGAAAAAATTTCGTTACGATTGTTTAAACGAGTAACGACAAATTAAACTTACGCCGTATAAATAACGAGTTAAATAACTCGTTTAATTCCTTTTGAAAGTAACTTGCCCGACATTGCTAAATACGTCACACGCTCTATACCATTTTATATGTGTGGTCTTTCTAATAAATCATTTGTCCGATAAACTTAGACAAAAAAGACACGACTCGTGCACGATATAGGTTATATACTGTAATCGAAATGTTAAAAAGGTTCGTTTATATATATATATATATATATATATTAAGAAGACGAATCATTTCTACATCAGCTAAACCATCGTGTCACAATAATGAAAAGAACTCGAAAAATAAATTATGGCGAAGATTCAAATATATATATATATTGTACGACGATGGAATAATTATGTTGATAATTTAAACAAAAGCGTGTAGTGTATAGTGAGACCGTTATAAAATTGAAAAAGGGAAATTGATTGAAGTCCGTTGTACGGTAATAATACGTGCAATTATAGGAACGAGTACACGTAGAATATTGTAGAATTTAACTTTAGAACCTAGTAACTTATTCATATACCGGTACGAGTTAATTATGTTAATGAGAAATCGAAACGCTTATTATTATATTATTTGTTTTTATCGTCTTATCGTTTTCATACACAATATATATATATATCAGAATAATTCGTATTTTTTAACGATTTAATAATGTTTAACGCAATTATTCGATCGAAAACAAAAATATTAATTTTGTTTAACACGTACATACGCTACAGAGTATCAAAAAAGTATTCTGGCAATTTGAATAAATCGAACGAACTATTGTTAATATTTCGAAATAGATATATGAAAATGTAAGCCAAAACCTTAGAACGTTCTCTTCTTCTCGAAATTATGGCTTTTTTTAAAGCCTTAACTTCTTCCTCCGACCATAGGTTTCGAGATGTGCTCGTACGTATTATTTTTTTCAATTTCGGTGTCAAGTGTTTCAACTGAAAATGTCCCCCCTCCCCCCAAACTACCGTAATTTCGTAAAGTTATTTTACCACGCTTTCCGTCGACTAGACGGAGACGTTAAATATGGAGGTATGGCGTACTCTCAAGTGGACTGGCTTATCCAAACTCGGATATTTTGCTATACGAAAATTGTTTATACTTATGATTTTCGTTCTCTAAACACGTGGAAAAAAATTAAGGGAATTATTGCGACAAATCGCTAATACGTGTACAAAAAAAAAAAACAATTTTGCGTCTTAAAATATCGTGATACGTATTTTGCGCTTACTTATGGTACTATATGGTCTAGGGAAACAGATTTACGAATCTATATAAACCAGGACGCGATACGTCATAATAGCGAACCGTCGACGATAATATTGCGTAATTTAAACTTTCGTATAAATCGTTATCGCTAAATCAACGTAGAACAGTATTAATTACGTGTACAGAATTGTTGAGAATCTACAGTTACATATGAAAGGAGCTAAAACGGGTTATCTCCGACGGTGTTCTGCCCGAAAACGCAATAGTGGTCGAGATACCGCATACCACTTATGTTCGACGTACGATTCGGCTTAAACGTAAAACCCGCGCGCGCGTACGAACACGTGTAAGAGTGGATAGTGGTGGTGGGATGGGATTTGTAACGCGACACGATACCGACGTATTTCGTAAGGCGGGACGTTGAGGCGACGTACAAAGTACGAAATCGAACACAGTTCGAGGTGATTGTTTCTGCCTTCCGAACCCTTCTTCTTCTTTCGACCCGGCACCGCCACCCGGCGTACGGTTAGGTCAGGATGAGACGACGTACGCATACGCCGCCGGTCTGACGTTACCGATCGTAAACGCGACACAATAACCTAAAGCGTAACGCGCTCGACGAACGGTGGTGTGTGTCCACCGCCCTCATCACCGTTCTCCCTGTGAACACAAAACAACGGCGTACATTACAAACGTACGCCCGTAATTGTTCCCAATTATTATTGCGTTCCGTAGCCACGTTGTGTTCCGAATACGACGGCGTTCGACTACTTCTACTCCGAATGCCCGCAATCGCCTATAACGGCGACGAACGCGTGTTCGCGTAAATTGTTTTATTCGCGGAGCCGAACGTACGCCGGCAGATATTTGTAGTATTTCGCAGTCGTCGGCTTTCAAATGAAACGCGATAAACGTGTTACGCGCTAGAATACGTAATATTCGAAATTCCGCCGTCGAAACCGTTGACGCGCGTATTGTTTTTTAAATTCACTTCGTTTGTTTTCGATTAAAATATGACATTACGTTCGTCTCCGAAACATAATAATTGAACACTGTGTGAGTATATATATATATATATATATATATATATATATATATAAACTCGTATTAATCTATACGAACCTTTAGAACACGCGTTTTACGGATAAATATGTGTATTCGTTCCAGTTACACCGTCCGTAACCATTCGAAGTTACAAATAATCTTAAAATATTACCTAACGTGTACATTTCAGATAGCAGTCTTAAATAGTCAAAATGAAGGTCGAAAAGTCAGTTCGGAACGTCGTAAACTTTTGAACGCTTTAGGATACGGTCAAATAACCAACGAAAACTGTTCTCGAAATAAAACAATAATAATATAAACGTATATTATTGTAAGTACGAAAAGCGGAATATTGAATTATTATTATTATTCGAAGAAAGCGAAATTACGTTTAAAAAAATTAACTAGTCAACGATCGGGTAACGAATTTTGTTTTATATTTGCATAATTATGTAAGTTTTGTGTTGACACAACGTTCGATTTGAGTTAAGTGTTCGTTATTTCACGAATTATAAAAACGGACGTTTTGTTTTTAAATAATTCGTTAGACGTCTCGTAATGACTATTACACGTATATACGAATAACGTTTTAATTAAAAATGGCGTTTAATACGTATTATTGCGTAGTTATAACGACATCGTAGTTAAAATTATGCTTCGTTACGGTCGATAAACTTATATTGTCGTCCCAGATTTTTTATCGGCTTAATCGTTATTAATATATGAATTATGTGCCCGCTAAGTTCCGTAATAACCCAACGCGATTAATTTTTAAATAAATATAATAAATAATAGGTTTTCGAATAAAATTCGAATTGTATTTGCACCGAAATATGCTAGGAATCAGGAAATTTCGAAATGAACGTGCCGGGTCCTAATTGTTACGGAATTATTAAAACGATTTCGTTAGTCTTTGACGTAAAAACGGATTTGACGAGAAAATATATTCGTAACGAGCCCGTCGTTTGTTTATACGTAAACGTACGCGTACGTTACACATTCATAAACATTATTTACGACGCGCTTGGCTGTTGTTCCAGCCGATTACGAGATTATCGTCCGATTGAAATATTACGACACGATTTAACGAAGTTTGGCGAATCAATGATTTCTTTTAACTCGCCAAAATCGAATTAACCGAATTTCTTTACATTAAAACGGCGAATACCTCCGCGTGGTGGTCCACTTGTATACGATTATATTACTATACCGTTGTACGTAAATGAGTTACCGAGTGTCACTTTGACGGCGAAATGGAAACGAATTATGCGAAGGCGTTATATATATATATATATATATATAAAGAAATATGTCATTCCCACGAGGTTCGAAGATTTTCCCGCGAAACGATTTTTCGTTCCGGCGGACTCGAGAATTCGCAACTCGAATCGCGGGTCGACAAATCGGAAATCGGCACAGTCGTAACGCATAGGGACGAACGAGTAAACGTATTAAAATTACGAACGAACGTAAAATACGGAATATAGAAAAACTGTTTAAAAGGAAAATAAGAACGTGACGTACATTCCCCGAGACGCTGACTCGTGATAAGAAAAATCACCCTGTACACCCGATGTATGGAATTATTAATAATTCGAACGTCGTAAATAACGCGCATAACATGCGTGTGTGTATATCACGATCCGCGACGTATTCGAGTATAAATTGACGATAAAAAATGCCGCGATAATACGTTCCCTTTTTATTCGTTACGTTACATTGGTAGACCTATACACTATAACGGATTAATAGTTACCTCGGTGTTTTGTAAAAAATCGAACGTTAGAATCTGACTGGCAACGACGATTATTTCCGACGGATTCTATCGCCGAAAACGTTTTGCATAACGATGAAAACAGATTCGTAGAAATCGCGTTATATTATTGCGACGTGTCGGTGTGTACGATATGAAGCGTACGACGGCATATTTTACGGAGGGTTTTTTCCCGAATATAAAATCCCGTTAAATGAACGTATGAATATATAATTTCGACTTGGACATTTTAAATCTCTCTTTTATCGTCCTCGAACGTGCCGGAAAAAAAATATTTTGTCGTTGAGTACATTAATAAGTAGTCCCGCGCGAATGTATTACGCGCTTATAAAATCGCCGAGCGACTAAAAAATTACCATGAAAATACGACGCGTATTACTCAGTCTGAAGTGTCGAAAAAAATTACGTAAGTGTGTACACCACACCGAGTATAATGTTATTAATGAACTTATTTATCGCGGTTACTAATTACGAGTACTGTTTAGTTAAAACGAAATTTGAGAACTTAGAACATAAGGCCCGAACGTGTAATATAAGGTTTATCGTATACGATATTTTAACGATGTTTGAAGAAGTGTCACGAGTCACGTTAGTGACGATGATTTGTTTTTCTTACGTTATATCAAAGTTCAAGCCTTCGCGCCAGCCAAATCGTTTTCGACTATCGTTCGTAATACGATTATATTTGATATTTGAAGAAAATGTATTCAAAAATTATCGATAATATTTTCGACATTTTTTACTCGGACGGTTCGTTTTTATAAACGTTCGATATTTAGGATTCGTTATTATAAGATCACGTGTTATACATTTACGTGGCTACCGTAATACAAATATATTTATGTAATTATAACTCGGAACGTATTGTATACAACGTTATCGATATTTCGCATAAAACTTAATGATTGGTCTGGTTAACGCGAATATATTTATAAAAATACTAGCTAAGATACACTATTTGTAACCTAAAGACGTTATTTTTGTCGTATAATAAACTACTAACGATACTTAAAATCGTTTTTCGAATACGACGATCTATATATCGTCGTTTTAAAATTCAAAATTATAATAATAATAATAATTAAAGTAATAACAGAGTGCTCTTTTATCTCAGCCCAAGTACAATATGCACAGTACTTATTTTTGTTTTTTTCTATAAATTCGTTTTATAAATCACAAATTCGAGCGATATTTAGCAATCCATTCACGATTGTATTTGTATCGAATAAGTCTGATTAATATGTAAATATTATATACTCGTAAGAAGTGTATGAAATGTAGTTAGATAGTTTTTTGATAGTCTCGTTGCAGTAACGTTGAAAAACGACTTCTAATTTTTTATTTTTGAGCATTCGGTTCTGTACGATCGAAAAATTAACAAAATATTTTATAAAAATGTTCACTGGTGGAAACATTTCCTTAATGAAATCGAAAACTATCTTTTTCTAAAAAGTATTGATCGGGCGATTTTTAAGTGTATGCGAGTGCGTGTCGCGTAAGAATTGTATAGTGGACCTAACTAAGCGCACGTGCGTATCAATAATTCAAACGAGTTTATCAACTGCATGCTAGTAGCACGATAATCTAGACTTACTAACTAAACGAAAATTCAACCGATAAAACGAATAAACTCTAATAATAGTAAAAATGTCAACTCGACGAGGCGTTTTCTAGATTATTGAATAATCGAAACGTGGTGAAACGTCCCGTTTTATTTTAATATACCGGTACACGTCGATATTGTTTTTCACGCGGTTTTAATTAAAATATCGAAAACAGAATTTCGCAATAATCTAAAAAAAGAGCTAATAAGTTCAAATATTTTCTCCGCCTATTAAATTTTGTTCGCTTTAAGCGACCGATTGTCTGTCTAACTTAAACGTGTAATACGATACAAAAAATATACACAACGTTTCCGATTTCCTTAAAATAAAACGCTCGAGTTTTTGTTTTATATATTGTTAAGTTTTGATCAAGATTAAATATAAATATTATACAAACAGAAATAACAAATTATATACGTGTATATATATATATATGACTTTGAACTCAATAAATATTTGTGAGAACTAAATAATATTTACTAAGGATAAAGATGTAAAAGCATTATATACTATATATATGTATACACATAGTTGTACTATAAGTTCTGTCCATAGCTATGAGTTGTCCTATATACATCTTACAACGAGGTTAATAACTTTATTTCTAAATATAATTTTAACTAAAAATCTTCTCAATTTTTTAATTAGTTCGATTAAAAACGTCGCGTATTATACGTGAAATAGGGTTTCAAAAACAATCGTATTGCCATAATCGTGTTATTTAAGTATAAAAAAAGTCCAATAGAAATGTTCAACTTATTAAAACTGGTGAAAACAACGAACAAATTTGTTTATCTGACCATTAATCGATGTAGCGAGACGAATACTGTAGATGACAGATCAGCAAGTGGAAGACCACGTGAAACAACGCCCGAGGCAGCGGTTAAACCTGTCGTTGAATAAATTTGCAAAAATCCACTCCGCAGCAAAAAAATGAGAATTGAAAATTCCACCGAGAATCGTGTAGCGTATAATTAAAGAATACCTTAAGCTCGGTGCTTATCGAAGTAGCACTGGGCAATAGTAACAGAATAATTACGTCAAAATAGATCCACAAGAGGAAAGAAGTTACTTCAGTCGGGCGCGACTAAATGGACAAATTTCGTTTTCAAACAAACCACACAACGCTGGTTAAAGATCAATTTACCCGAATTTATCGTTTCTCAATATTGGTCTTTAATAAGTCCAGACCTCAATCCTTCGGAATACCGATTGTGGAGTATTTTGGAGGGGAAGGTATGCTCTAAACGCCATCGAAATATCGAATCTTTTAAAGTTGATTTAATGAAAGCAATAGCCTCAATACCGTTAGAAGTGGTGCGTACAGTAATAAATGATTGGCGGCCAGATCGTTTGGAGAAGCGCGTAAACGCAAAAGGCAGACATTTCGAATAATTTTTATAAAATTATTCGTTTTTAATTAATCGAAAATAAAAATATATCGATTTTTTTTATATCAGAGTTAATTTGTTTACAAAATATACATCTTTGTACATATAAGGGATAGAACTTATAGCGATACTAAATATATACACGATGGAATTCCCCTTGATGAATATGTGTTATAACTTGTGTTGTTCGAATCGCGATATTGTTATTCGCATATATATAGTAATGTCGAAAACACACACACACATATATATATATGCGTGTGTGTGTGAGTGTGTATTAATTGTAAATGTTGTATATTGTTTTCAGAGAGACTCCTCCGGGTAATGCCGATAGTATGCTTAGGGTAGATGATTGTGTGGTGCTAAGACGAGTATCCATGGGAGGTGGTGAAGAAAATCCAGAGCCACCGACCGAAACAGGAAGTCGTCGAACAAGCAATGGTTTGTATCGCGAGCAGATAATTTATCGTTTAAACAAGACCGATATAGAATAGTTTGCTCACGCTCGTGAACCATATTTGTGTCGGGTAATACAACGTAATTTTAATTTCCAATATATATTGTACATAAGCCATCGGCGTCCTCGGTTCGAATTTTAAAGTAAATTCGCAAATATTATCTAAAAATACTAGCGTATGGTATATATCCCACGGAAATTCGACAAAACCAATGACTTCTGTTCTATTCGATGTTTTTAACACAATAATAATCATTTTTACGCTCGGCGAATATTATATATTAAATCATTTTCAATTTTCGATTAGATTCCTTCCACTCTGAGCGCTAACAAAGAATCGACCTGATTTCGATTAATCTATAATTATAATAATAACAATAATATATTCATAATAGTTCAAACGAAGGAATCGTCTTAAAAAATGTTACGTACTTAAACGTTTGAACGAGAAAACGATATGCTAATTTGAAATTATTTGCATTGACATGTATTTATTTCATTTTAAATACACAATACATATATTAAAAGATAATACTAATAACGAAATTTCAATTAGCTCGACATTTAAATCGTTGATTCTAACAAGGATAAGGATTTCGAAATTCCGTCGAATGTCTAAATAAATACGTAAAATTCAAGTTGGAATTCGAAACATAGGTCCGACCATTTTTGTTTCATAATCGAAATTTGAAATTCTAGATTTATATCGTATTTCTCGTTCTAAATTAACTTTTCGAAATTAAACACGTCAGGCTACCTAAATGGAATCTAAACGTTTTGATAATAAAATAATACGTTTATATTGATTTGTCGCGTTTAATAAGAATTCTGTAAAGCGCTTTCAATTCGTACGTTCCGTTTTTTATATAATTCATTTCGTCCGTATCGATGATTTCGAATAAAACGATATATATTTATACGTTTTTATTCAAACATAATGTACATAAAAAACGTACATTATGTACATAACAAATAAATACTTGTCGTTTCCATTTTATTGTACTTTAAATGTGTTATTTTTTCGATTTCAGTACTTAAAAACGAACTGTTGTTGCACGAAGCTGTTATAAAAAATGACCCGGATGCTGTAAAAAGAGTAATCAAAGAACCATTAGACGTGAACTCTCGGAATAATGTGAGTAAATTCTTATTTAATTTACGCGTAAATAATATAAAATTAAAATACAATTAGATAGGCGTGCGTGCAGAATAATATCGCGTTTTAAACTTCAATAATATATCTATTTCGGTTGGTCGCTTTCGTTTCATCAATCTTTCGTAGTAGCTTTAACGTACTGAAGTACGTCTGAAAATATGCAAAAATACGGCCTAAATATATTCGGGGCCGTGTCGAATTAATTTTTTCGGTGTCGCTCAACGCACTTTTTAATACTTTATACCGTCGACTTTCTGTTGCACAAATTACAAACGTATTTAGACACATTACGTTGGTCTTGTCGTATAAATTATGAATTCGCGAAATGGTGATCACGTTCCTTAACGTGTAAATACAGATTTGTAAAAGCCGAGAGCGCGAAAATAAAATTAATGAACACGGATCAACAATTTGAAAATAACATTATTATTTATAGTATCTCCGAGACACCGAAAAAGTAAACGAGAACGTGGTGAAAATACTAAAACATTTAAACTTTAATTTTGGAACCCTTGTTTATACAAAACAATGATCAATTAATCACAATACACTTTACATTTAAATAACTATCATTATCCAAACAACACGGACGTATTATAACACGAATAATTCACTTTAAAGCGTTACCGATCACGTGTACGTATGAAAACCCACAATTGTCTAATAACAGAATATTTTACGAAATAGGAACGCGGTTTGTTATTTATCCGAAAACGGTGAAAGCTAACCCCTATGTTATTTATAGTTTTATTAAATTTGTTTAATTCGATTTTGTTACTAGGAAAATTATAGGCTACAAGTAAAACAATTTCAATTATAATTATCTAAGGACGTGTTTTCGTTTTATTTATTTATTACTATAAAAACACCTTCGATATTTTAACTTTTTTTATTATGTATATTTTAAAATTATACCTATCGGTCATTACAATTATATATATATATATCGTATATATACAAAATAAAACAATCAAACTACGAATTTCTGAAAATACATTATTGATACTATGTTCTCATTTGTTTCAGCACTTTCTTAAGCCCAAAGACAATAATTAACGTTTAAATTATATAACGATGTTAAATTCGATAAAATTATAATTCGATAATATATATATATATATATATATCGTTAACCAACTTTATTATTTCACTGATTATGTTTACGTTCATTTTACACTTTTATTTTGTAAACTCATGTTTACTGATTACATGTTTGTGTCATGTGGTTTATGTTTGCGGTTTTTCTAGAAATATAATAAATCGATTTTAAATCGTATAAGAAAATAAAAAAAAAACGTATTTGTTATTTTCTTTACGCGAAAATCGCATTCTTCGAAAGCAATAAAATATCTTAAACATTTTCTATAACCGAGGAATTTCTATCAAATTAACGATTATGATGATAAAATGTTTGTTCCTGGTAAACTTTCAATATAGATTTTAATTAAAAATAACATACCTGCTTGATATTACAAAATAACAATATTTTAACGTTTACAACATATTAATCTTTAACGCTTTAACGTTATAACAGTAAACACATTAGACGATTTCGTTAAATTGTAATAGATTGAATAGTTTTAACACTTAGCATTTATCATAAAAAAGTCTCAAATACCAATATACAATTCCCGTTGAATTATACCTATCTAATATTTTAATTGTTTCGTGCATTATTTATTCAAAATTATATATCACGTAGTTGTCATTGTAGAAAAAACATTTTTCAGTTATAATATTTAATTAAACGTACAAAATATTTCTACGTGTGTTCAAAAAAAAAAAAAAAAAATACGTCATCTAAAAAACGAACGAATCGAATTCATAATTTTAACATAATATACAAAGGGTGTACAAAAACGATGGGGCCTATTTTTTTGAAAAACCGACAACGCCGCCTTATTGATTAACGATTTCACCTAACCAGGTAAATTATAAGTGTATTATATAGTACGCTATAATGTATGCTAAGACGAACGAAAAAAGCCCATAACAGGCGTGATAGTACAATCCATACGGTCGTATTGGACAATTTAGTAAAACTATGTTCCGCGTATTCCTTACCTTTTTGGAGATGGCTTACACACGAGTCGACAAAACAGGGTGGTTCGTTACGGTTTTTTGCGCGGATTAACGGTTACCCGGACGTACGTGACGAGATTTATTTCAACCAGTTTAAACTAATTGATTCTTATTTATTGTTAATTTTTAGCCATAATTCGTATTTTTAATTCGCCGTAACTCGTCTAAGCCTCGTTTATTTACCTATATATCAATTTGCCTATACATAAACTCGCTCTAAGAATAAAAAATAAACCTATTTTTATAATATTTCGATAATAAACAACGATTAATCGACTCGTAATATTATTAAATTATCGATGTTCGAATCAGTGTATGGTGACGCGTTAATAATAGTTTTCTTTCAAAACAATGCATACAATAAAAAATATCGGTAAAATTTCTCGGACTTGTTATAACACAATTACGGAACCTAAACGTAACGAAAAATGTATTTTTTTTATGTAAAGCATTACGTTTTCAGTTAAACAAGAATGCTATAAGTTTCGTGAATCCTTACCTATAAATCAGTGAAACTACCCGAATGTTACTTTGGACAGGCAATTTTTGGATTTTCTCGGTTGATATTAAAAAAAAACTTGCGAAACACAAGAAAACGAGAAAATTACGACGTACGAGTCGTTCTAAAAATAATTTTCTTTATTTCATTACGAACCAGAGAATAATTAAATAATAATTAATCGTACGACGTTACCTCGATAACATTTTGTATTCGGTACAATTTATAGGAACGGTATAATTTGAAGAAATATTGCCGTAAATTTTTTTTTAGCTATAAAAATTTGAATAAACAATGCCAATACTCAATTTCGGTGCACACGGCTGCAATAACTAAAACTGTGACAGCCTTAATGCTATGTATATTTCAAAAAGCTTAAAGGGCTTAGGCCGTTTTTGCGTGCTATAAACCCGATGTTTAAAGTCCACGTATTACGTTGTTTTGTTTCGTGTTCAAAGTTTTCTATCACCGAAAACTAACGACAAAAAATATCTTACTCGGACGGCCGACAGGTTAAGTTTGCCAGACCTATAATATTGTACAGTATGCGCAAAAAAGAATTAAAACACGAACGTATTATTTCGCCGGGGGATAAGCCAGAGCGCCGTTCTTTTTTTATGAAAAATACGATATTAGATTTGAGTAGTCGTTTAAATAACGTGTTCGTAATAAGAGTAATTTTTTAAAATCTAACGAGACGCGATAGTGTAATGTGTAAACGAATTATTATTTACGATTATAAAATATATTCGTTATTTATACGAAACGTTTTTATTTAAGAAAAACCGAAGGGTGTAAATGAATTTCATTAAATATTCGAAAATAAAATACTCGTTTAAAACTAACGAACACGAAAAGTTTATCGAAATATTTTTATTTAACCGGTTCGATTGGTAGACAATTTTAAGTGTTGTATCCATTCTCTCTTCGCGAATGTCTTAAGCGAAATAAGCAATCGACGAGATAATTATCGTCGAGTCGTATCGCTTTAAACCCAATACAATTCCGTTTAAATTGTCCGCGAAATGTACCATAGCTAAAATGTGTACGATTATTTTCTTTATCGAAAATGTTCTTCCGTAAACCCTGTAAAATATAATAACCCGTTTAAATAAAATAAAAATATAATACGCCTGTATTAGGATTAAGTGGTGTTTTTACCGCTTTCGTTTTCAAAAAAATTCGATACTATATTTTTATTAAAACGAATCGTACTCGGAATTTTATAATAACGTCCTATTGTACTTACGTCACGTACGCATAGTTAATAAACGCGTTCGTAATATCTATAAATATTTAACGTCGACCGTTACTCGTTACTAAATTGAAAACGTTAAGCACGGCAATCGTAACTACCCCACTATCGGTTCCGAACGCACCACAAATGTTGACGTACGAGCTTTATGGACTGTAAAAAGAACTTCTTCAGCAGTATATACGCGTAAACGTATTAAAGAACAAAAGCGTCGCGTAAATAAATATTAGAAAACGTTGACGTAACTAAGCTTTATATTATATACCGATGTCGGATAAATTAAAAGAAAAAAAAATATATATATATACGTTTTTGAATCTTTTATGTATTATATATATATATCAATCTCAGACTGTCTATTTTTAATAAAGTAAAAAGAACAAAAAATCCGGGCGATGTCGCGTAGCGGATTGGGAGGAAAAAATTCCACCTTATAGATTTTAGCGTCTCACTTACCTCGAATAAGCCGGCATAAAAATAAACTGTTCAGCATTTGGCGTTTTCCCTAAACCTCTACGGGTTTTCCAAAGCGCGTCGAGGTCTTAAAAGTGTATCACGGATATGCTGCTGGTTTCCCCGTTTATGGGCAAAGGTTTTATCTTTTTTTATTTTTCTACTCGCTCCTTTCATTGTTATTAACTAATAAAACGTAAAGATATCCGTTAAATAAATTACCCCTAGCCATTTTTTTTCCATCTAATTACCATAGATTTGTGTTTCGTGTCCGCGTCGCCCGCGATCATTTGAAATGATCTTCCAAACTTTATCAAAAATTATTCCATAGCGTTTTCGTTCGCAAATGGTACTAAAATTTTCAAATACCGTATGGGAACCCGTCAAGAGGATTTACAAAAACCGACGTTAATAATACGCGAAATTGATATAATCCTACGAGCATTCGAGGGTTTCGAATTAATATAAACTCATTTCCAATCGTTTTTTACGATTCCATTGTTGACAATAATCTCGAGCGCTTATTTTTACTTTTTAAATATCTCGGTGCACTATTTGATTCGAAACCAAATTAATGGCATAAAAACGCTTGATTTTTATATAGTCGTACAAAATGTCTATTTTAAGAAACGCACGTGTAATTCTCTTCGAACCTCTAACGCGCTTTGAAGGCGTTGTATTTTTCGCTAGTCCGCTCTAACAAACAGTAGCGTCCACTAATTTTGGGTAAATTAGCCGTTTTGACAAAACGATATTACTGAATTTATTCGGGAAACGTTGTCCGCCATTCGTTCCGTTTAAAGTGAAAATGTACAGGTCGGATACAATTTATTTACAGGTTATATTACGAATTATTTCAATATCTTACAGTTTCACACAAACGGCGGCTATACTTACTCCCAAACCTTTTGCATAAATTACAAATAAGCTCCATAGATTTCCCAGAACTCGTTTCTTTAATAACCTTTACAGCCAAAGAACTAAATAAGCTGAACTGTGTTATATCCTATTTCACGGAGCGAAAATTATATTAAAAATTGTCCCGCGAATCGTTCACGTTATAAACAGAATCCAGAAATTTTCTATAGGGGCTTTTCGCGATTCCAACGAAATTTTAATTAAAAGAAAATTGTTTTTCGTTTCATCTTGTTATATATAATACGACCGGTTCTGACTAAAATCGAACCGTCAGGTATGTATATACCGCCCGGTATACAATCGTATTACGAACACGACGACGTATTTAATTAAAGCGTCAAACGCCTAGTTATAGTCTTATAGTATATCGTAGTATATAAAGTATTTCGTGCGTAATCTCCGACGTATGTACGTACGTGTATTATATGTGTCGCGATTTGTATTTTTGGTTTTCAGTATGGCAGAGCTCCTATCCACTGGGCATCTTCACGGGGAAATATCGAAATCATGGAGATGCTAATAAACGCAAAATGTGACATTGAAGCCAAAGACAAAGTAATTATTCCGTATAAACGTACGGATATATGCAACCGTGGCAAAATGTATAGATATTATGTCAAATAATTAATGCGCACAGCACGCTTGAATATATCCTCTTCACATTTATGTATCAATCTACACACACACATATACATATAGTTTTAAATGTCTTATTGACTAACATTAATGATAATATAATCCCCCGGTACAAGGAATTATAACCATACGGGTCCGAAAACGATACTTTTAATGATGTACCCTAATAGTATACTAACAAAAATATATCAAACGCGATACTAACCCAACGTTTGTCACGTTTATGAATATTACGTATTATTAGATTCGCCGGTGTATACGAAAATGATTTTAATTAAACGCTCCGTTTCCGTTATTTAAAAACAAATACGACGATTGTACAACCTAAATTGCTCAATTTGCAATAATAAAGAACGTTCTCGTGCGGTATCTTAAAATTTCTAATGGCACTCGAGTCGGATCTAAATGCTTACGTATTATTTGACACGCGAGTAACGTACCTTTAAATAGAAATAATTTTGGGCGAATATCACGATGTTTTCATCGTAAATATTAGTGCTAGAAAACTCGAAATTACGTAATTATTTCGGTTTTTTTTGTACGTTTTTAAAACATATAAAACTGACGGAGTAAACGATTCCGCGTAATTATATAAATATAATTTTTTACGCGTCCGATATTATTTACTCGCGATTCCGTATTATTTTTAATTTTTTCAACACGATTTCGCGTAGTTCATAGTGACATATTGTCGTGCATACTTAACCAATCTCGTTTCCAATGGCAATGCATTATCTGAGCGAGAATGATTTGTTCGATTTTAAAATAACTTCAATACGAGATAAGAACGAACAGAGAAATGGGAGAACTTGACGGTGAAACAAATGTATTCGCGGTCCTTAAGAGTAATAGAC
This sequence comes from Geopemphigus sp. TES_GeoC_2020, assembly GCA_025469175.1. Lineage (NCBI taxonomy): Eukaryota > Metazoa > Arthropoda > Insecta > Hemiptera > Aphididae > Geopemphigus > Geopemphigus sp. TES_GeoC_2020. Next base: position 41,957 of record JAIPRN010000487.1, on the reverse strand, counting down.
TGAGTTAGGCCGATCTTTTTTTAATTTACTGATTCGGTATTCGCCGAAAACTAAGTCAGAACTGCAATTAAAAAATGTTTTCAACCAGAACCGAACACGAAACCTATATAAATTATTTTCCCAAAAATCGGAACCGAAGAAGTCGCAAGAGTTCCTGAATTTTAATAGTATGTGATATTCAGGAAACAACGCTCGGGAAACTATAAATTTACTATAAGGCATAAATCTTTTAAAAAAAAAAAAACGTTAATTGCTTATAAAATTTTTAGTCGCGATACACAAATTAAGATATTAAAATTTTATATCTCGACGCTCACAACTATAAAAAATGTGTTAGGGATACCTACCTAAAAGAAGTACAATAAATGTATTATCGTGTTTAAAAATTAAATTTAAAAAAATGTTTACGGTGAAACCGAAAAACTATTTCGTTATTAACGAGTATGGTACGTTTTTTCTTAGTTAAAACTTTAAAAGGTTTATGACAAAAAAATATATATTTCGTCCAAATTGAATCTAATTTTTAAATTATTGTCAGAACGGCGTTGATATAAAATAGTCGTGTTCACTAGTGGCTTCAGTTTTTACAATTTTTCGAAGCCTTCTATTGGAATAATATTGTTGATGGACACGGATTAAAAAAAAATATAACGTAGTGAAATAAATATACTTAACTGAAAATCTAAAATAAGTTTATCAATACAACTTTGTAGCGTATATTTATCTAAACGTTTGTAGTTCGTTTTAAATTGAATTAATCAAAACAGCGAAACACAAAATTATTCTAAAATCGCGTTACATAATCAAACACTTTGTAACGTCCAATTTGTTATTTAAAATGTTGTATATTGAATACGATTAATGAATCGTCAGATATTCGCAGAAAATTAGACGTTAAATTTGTTTTTTATTATACCGTCCGTCGTCTCTTCTGTTAACGGAGGAAATATAATTTTCGTAATTTAAATATACAAACATTAAAATAATATTTAGGACGTAATGCACTCGAAAGCCTGGGAAATAATCGCTGTCGGAGAAGGGACAATTATTTTTGTATTTTAATTTTATATTTAAAATTCCGAAATAAACCTCTCCGATTAAACAACGTTCCATATTAGTGCGGAAGTACCTTCTGCGCATCACGGACGGCTTATTCAAACCATATAGGTTGTTATATTATTTTCGCCATATAACATTTTTTTTGTTTACGTTCGATTAATTTCGAGTTTTTATTTTAAAACAAAATCGTATAATCGCCGTAGTTTAGTATGTTAATGTTTATCGACCTTTAACGAAGGTCTACTTTTCAAAAGTTATGGATAGTTGTAACAAAAAAAAAAAATATATTCGTAAATAACGTCAAAAACAGCGAACTAACGTAGCTTTAAGCTATTAACGTGTTTGAATATGTTCCGTATCGAATTTTCGCGTTATTTTCTTTGTTCCAATCGAACGTGCCAGATTAATACGTACTACGATATTTAACGAAATTTCTATCGGGAAATTACGTCGAGCTTTTCCGACCGGTTTTTCGTATACGTTTATACGGTATTTAAATTGAATTATTACTTTTTCCTTCCAGCAATAGGTATTCATATATAATAAAGCGTTCGGATATAATGCGATTTTTCAATCGACATCATAAAAGACGCTATAAAGATGACAACGTAAATGACTTCCTTAATGGCTTAACGGATTCGGGACGCCGTTACCTATTCGACTGTTACAAACACGACGTTTGAACTACAATTTTCGACGTTTCGACTAAACAATTTTCGTTGGCGTTTCTATGGTTTAAATATTTGAGTCGTGACGTTTTATCGAGTATCTCCAATGGAATATTCCGCAATTGGGATACTCGAATATACGTTTTAAATATTACTATAATTCTATTACGTTCGTCCAGGATGTTAAAGTATTGGTTGTTAAAACGTTGTATGCCGTGTCGATTTTTCAGACGTCTCGAAACTTTCGAACATTACTGCCTATATTTCGTAACAATTAATTTATTAATACAAACGAATATCTGTTTATTTGAATAATATTATGGAAAATAATATTTATAATATTTGAATAAAAGCGTTTAGGCGCGAGTATATAAATAGTTTTCCGATAGACGTGATAACAGAAACTGTAATACACCACCACTTCAGCAATTTTCCAAAATCGTCAATTTGTCAATTGAAAAATAATTATACGCTTAATTATTAGGCCAAAGTACCTTCGATATGGTTTAATTGCGTTTTTCCGAGAAATTTGTTTTCAACAAATAAGTGTCCCTGGTACGTACGTTGGTGTTTCAGTTAGGTGAACAGTAGTTTTAATATAAAATAATTATTCGATTATTATTAAATAACCGTTATGACTATAGAGTAGCAAATTTTTCCTCCCTTATTTGATCAAATCATATATGTATATATATGTTCTAATAGTTTTTGTAAAATAGACGTTTAAAATATTTCAGTACGGAATGCGTCCGATTTTAATGGCTGCTTGGCACGGCCACACGGATGCTGTCCAGATGCTGATAAACTATGGAGCTAGCGTAAACACAATAAATAAGGTACGTACTTTAATATTTATTACAAAATATTTTATCGTCCAAGCCTTTCTAATCAATATCGCGTATATGTTTACCGCTTGTTTACTATTTTTTATTAATATGTATAAAATTGATTATTTCTTCTAATATATAGTTAGATATATATTAAATAATATAATTATAATATATTAAACGACGTCGTGTTATTATTATTTTATTTTTATTATTTTTATTATTATTATTATTATTATTATTATTATTATTATTATTATTATCATCATCATCATCATCATGATCATGATCATCATGATCATCATCATCATTATTATTATTATTATTATTATTATTCGCAAGTTTTAAATCGTTATTTTCGAACACGGGCCGCCTGTTTCCATACCATTTTTATTTCTTTTCTATTATTTAAGTGACCACGGCGATTCAATCCATTTTCCAAATTGACCTGTGCTACTACTATATTTTAGCGTCGTTAAGCCCACATTAAAAATTCCTAACGTTTTCCGTAATAAGTGGTATCGCCGTAAAAATTACAAAATTACGTTTCGCGCCCAAAAGTTGACATTTCCGCCATAATTAAATAAAAAAAATCTCATTAAGACCGTTTTTAATTTTGAAGAAAAAAACATTTACGCTGATAATTCTACGTACTCGATTCGCAACCTAGAAAGACACTTTCGACGTATATTAATTAGCGTTATAGTGGAAGGGGTTAAAATATATTTTACAAAAATTAATTATAAACGTCCGTTTTCGCGGCACGATATTATTCTAATTATTATTACATCACTATTCGTACGCATGAGAATAACAATAATTAATTGAAATACGTAATAGCAAATTTCCTACCTCAAAACGTAATAACATTAATAATGTTTTATTATATCAAAAACGCGGAAACCCAATAGTTCGGGGTTGGATAATAATTATAATAATTATATTACTATTTGATATTCGATAATTTAATTTCTAATTATTGTCAAATTACGACCAAAATTAATTTAAATTTCCTCGATATAATTTACGATCGTTTACGTTTAGATATAAATGTCACGTTGTGACGTTTAGCATAAAATATCTCTTGTTACGTGTATCGATGATTTCGAACTAATTCCGTACGATAATTTTTTTTTAAACGTTTTTGAATTATCGTTAATAGTAATAGTTTTTGCGTTTACAACGGCGAAATTCGGTTAATTTATATAAAAAAAAGTATAATCGTTTTATATTTAACGTTTTTCGTTAAATATAAAACATATATTTAACGTTTTTAAATACAACTATATTTTATAATTTCTTGTTTACTGCTGTTTCTAGAATAATTTATAAGACTTTTTTATAAATATATTCGCTCGTAAATTGAAATTTAATTATTTTTATCGTAGCGATCCTTTTTTTGTATATCGTTCATTTTTGTCCCAATTAATTTAATTCCTATCTCCCATGTATCGAACACTAATAATGTGTATACGAGACTCGTTAATTCACGCGTCGTCCAAAATGTACGTTCCGACAAATGTTTTTAATGAAATACAATTTTTGTATCATTCGATCGGTATAATACTAAAATCCGACGATATTACCATAAAAAAATTATTCATTATCTGATTCATGATTTTCCTTTTGAAGCGTATTCTTAAATAATTCATTAGATTTACGTTTTATTTCGTGTAACCTCCTACATATGATTATTCTCTTTGTGAATTGATTATAGTGAAACTAAACTTAATGTGTAATGTCGACATTTTCACCGTTGTCGATCGATTTAATAATAATAAATAAACCTGACATAAGTTCTTAAAATTACGATTTGAGAAAAAACCATACTTACCCTGACGATTTATCGTGTATTTTTTACGTGTCATTCTATTTAATATTTCCAAATATAAACGTCGAAAACAATTTATTTATAATAAAATGAAATTCCTTAAACCTAAAATTATTTTCTCGATTTTCCTCAACAAACTACGACAAAAACGGATTTGGTATAATATTCGTGTATTTCACGAATATAAAAATAACTAAAAAATATTGTATGATTTTATTTTGGAGAACTAACGAGGAATTTGAAATTCAATGTACTTATAAATTTAATATATGTATAACCCAACCAATATATCAGTAAACAACATTTACAACGCACTTATTATTGCTACGTATAAAATATATTTACTGAAAAAAATTATCATTGTCAAAAAAATAGCTTCCTTGGTAAATTTAAAACCTAAAATATATATAACTACAACATCAACTGTAAATCTATTATACTTAGTCACATTTTAATCTCTTGTAATCTCGTGTCACTTATCTTTCTCTCTTTTTTTTCTCTCTTTCGTTTTTGCTTTCTTTCATTTACCAAACAAATCTTTTTTGCGAAATGGTACCTAAAATAATACCGAAAATAAACTTTACATTTTCAAATTATTTTAAGATGTAAAGTAACAAATATAGGATACAAAGCTAGTGAAATCTTATTTTTTTTATTTAATTCCTTAAGTTGAAATCAATATAAAAATATAACAAAACTATAGTGTTTGTTTGTCAACTATATATCATTGGTAACCTTATGTAATTTAAAAATTTGTATATGAAATTAACTCGATTTTTCATCAAGTCACTTATTGAATAAATTGTTTAAAGAAAAAGTCACGCGTTCGGTAATTTAATTTTTAAACGTTTAACACGTTAATACCTCTAACTTTGAAAAATCAATATAAGTATGTAATACGCGGAATAAAAATAATTTTTATTTAAATATTACGAAAACATTAATATAAGAATAGTTATAATGATAGGTAATTTTTTTTATTTGTCATTCCAAGTTTAAAAAGTTCTTCAATTGTCGTGATTCTCTCGAGTATCTTGAACATGTCCATCGTGGCAACCTATTGTTATACACCATTATCCAAAATGCGTTTCAAATTGTTCGAAAATTAAAATCAAACACCCGAAAATACCAAAATATATTTCCGATCGTAAACATAATGTAAACAATAGTCGGATTAAATAAGTTTTCATTCTCTCTCTCTCGATCATCAATAACGCTTCGCATTCGTAAGTATAGTGCGAAAGAAAACCAAACGTTTTGAACAGTGTCGGTCATATTTATAAACGCGCGTCATAAATTGATCGGGGAAACGGAACTAACCGAATATATACTGCGTAGCCGTAATCAAGGGTCTCTCTAACGGGTGTGAAAAATTCGCGTTCTTCCGAATTCGCGTTATTTTCCTTACACGTTTACATTATGTTTCCTTACACGCTCGTTGGGAGCGTATGTGTACCGTGCGCGCGATATACGCTCTCAATTTATAGAGTGTCTCACGGACATCTGACGAATGCGATAACATACCGTCGGATATTATAAAGTTCAATTTTTTTCTTCCGCGTCATTTTTACACCCGTACGCTATAATAAACATATATTTAATTTAAATATGTTTTAAAAAAAAAGGAATATAAAACAAAACGCGGTTTTTGGAATTTTATTTTTACAATATTTAGATAACTTTTGACGAATAAACCTTTTAATTATGTTACGTCGTTAATTGTTTGAATTCGAATAATTTCCAAGTAAATCGGTGCGAATCGTCCACACTCCGGATCACGAGAAACCCATAATGGAACCGAGCGCCGAACGAAATAACGCGGGCGACTATACTGATGGTTGTAAAGCGTATTAGTTCACCGTTAACCAACGAAATAGACGTTTTCACGAAATTAAAAAAATCCGCCGTTTTTCCGGCGGAAAAAAAACGTCCGACACCGGACGTTTCTTCGAATAAATAAATTCGTGTAACGACTGTTTGGAACGAATGTTTAAATCGAATCGAATTAAATGAAATTGTTTTATTTAGTCGTAAAAAAGGTTAAGCGCGATTAATCGTAACGTAGATTTCTAGAAACACCTCGCCCCATTCCCTCTTAAAACTATTGTGTAGCGCCGAAGTTATTACATTTGTCAAACCTCCATGGGACGTTACTGTACGTACAATAAACAAGAATATACGAAAATATTATTCTCGCGGGGTACGAAATGAACGCGACGGTGTGCCGAGATGACGAGCTCGTAAAGCCAAAATTTTACGACCTTTTTTGTACCGTAATTTTTATATATATTATTTTTTTTACAACACCATATAACATATATAATACCCATTGTACGCGCGGTATAATGGCATATAACGTTTCGAAATACGGTCGATCCGCTATATTCCTATTGTGTGTAAATAATTCAAGGGTGGCTGCGCAAACGCCATTTAAATAGTATTGTGGAAGTTTTTTTTCGAAAAAAATATATAATCAACCCTTTTTGGGACAGACGAAGTACAAATATACACCGACCTATAATTTATGTAGCGGTCCCGTCTTCTTTATGGCGTTTTAAGCCACGCGTTTCTTCGTGTGTGTGTGTGTGTATATACATCAATGTGTGTATGTGTGTGTGTGTGTGTATATTTACTACGATAATTATATTTTTGCGGCCGTCTTTCGCTTACAGCTATTCCGACAGTTTTTAGTCCAAAACTTCCAAATGACGCAAAATCTTTGGTCGACCAAAGCTCGTTAAAAGCGCCGATAACATTTTATAAAGTTACGTCGAATTAGTATACGCGCTGGGGTCTTTATTATCGGTTAAACAAGACGCTACGTAATAAATTACCGAAGACGATTAGCATTTATGGGTGAAAACCTATCCCCCCCCCGCCGGTTTTATTTCCGTTTCGTTTATAAAACACGATATACCGCCCGACGGTTATTTTTTAATGTGACCTGTACGGTGTGGATTAATGGCGTAACAAACACATTCCGCACAACGTGAAAGCTCATCTCCATACCGCCACCACGCTCCGGCCATGCGCGTACACAATTTAAATACGGCGCCCTTGATAAATTACAATACGCAATACGCAAAGGTGGATTGAAATTATCGCGAATTAACTCCGAGTCGAATTAATTGTGCGCTGTTTGTTTTCCTTATACGCGAAAAAGTTACGCCGCCATATTCTAAATACGGTTTTTCCGTTGTTTACGTGTTATATAGCTCGATTTACGTTACTTTTCTGGCGAATTCCGTTCAAAAATTGTCGCTCACGCCAAATGGAATTGATTGATGTTACAATTTCGTCTCTGCGGGTATTTACGATATAACTACTGAAATAAGCAAAAACGTAAAGAAAATCGACCCATCTCAAAGATGACCAATTTACTTCCAACGTCTGTGTAATGGTCATATTGCATTTTGTACATTTTTAACGTAGTATATTACGAGCCATTTCGAAAGTCGCTAATAATTGTTCACGATCGCGTGTTTTTTAGAACTTGAGTAGTCGACAAATTTCACAATTCGAATAGAAACATTTCGTATCTCGTTTACTACTTAACACGCTTATAATCGTGCTCGAATTTCGTTTTATTTCGCACAAATGACACATCCCGCATAAGAAACGAAATTATCCGCGAAGATATGAAAACACATAATTATTAATAATAAAAATATTAATTATCGAATACGACGTACCCACGAAACTCTCGTACCTAAATAAAAAATAAAACACTTCGTTGGCAATACCCGTTAGTCATAGCTTTATATTTCCATAATAATATTAAATGTCATTATCAGAGGCTCAAAGCGTCTAACGGGTGTGACGATTTTAATCGTTTAATATAATTAATTCGATTTTTCTTTTCAACCTTCGTTTCTTCGTTCCCGAACAATTTCAATAAATAAATAGTGATGAATAAACCGCTGAATTTCCTCTCCAAATATTTATATTTCCATTAAAATGTGTATGTATATACAATAGAGAGCCTTCGGTGTTATGAATATCGATTCAAGTGAATTACTTAGACAAGGATTTCAGAGCTCTATAATATTACGGCGCGTAATATTTTTTTTGAATTTACTATTATCTACGTCACATTATTATCTTACGTCCCAACTTCATTTACGTACAATTCAGTTTCTGCGCGAAAACGTTAGTTTATTGATTCGATTGATAATTTCTTATTAATAAAATATCATAATTTAGTCAATAACTCGCAGAAATACTAAAACAACCATATTCGTATTACACTTCTAACGATATATTAACATTTTGTAATCAAATGACCGTAAATGCGTCTAAGTTATACGTATATATATATATATGTTATTCGTACACCAAACGATATGATCTCGATCTACAGATCTATATTTTAACGCGCCCCGTTTCATTATTCACTGTTAATTTATATATATATATATATATATATGCGTGTGTATGTATGTATAGAGTATTCGATTTTAATTTCAACCGATTCAACCGTAATAGTTTTATCGTATAAACTGTTCGCGAAACACTGACCATTATATATATATATCGACACGGATATTCCGTCTAAATGTTATACCTAAATTCAGAACGAAAAATTTCGCTTGAACTCGATTAATTACTAAGTTAACCAGTTTGCAATTCCTGATGGATTAACTGGGTGATTAATAACTGTTTGTGATAAATTAACCGGACACGAAAAAAAAATAAATACAAAATAATTCGGGTAAAAGATAGTCGCGCTATTTGCATCACTTATTAATGATGTCAGAGGCGGGATACGAAATATTAACGTGAAATTCAACTCGAAAAAATTAACGAACATAAATATTTCATCGTCAAATGTTGTTAATATATAAAAAAACGACTCGGAGTGAACTTTATATTATATACGTGGAGAGAATTAAATATTTAATTAGGTAAATAACTTTTTTACCAACTCTCAAATATACTTCATTTCTCGAAACAAACGTAATCGTATTTTTAATAAAACTACTCCGTATACTAAATGCTTATTGTTACGGTATCGCGCATAAACAAAAATTATGTTTTCGCATTAATATAAATTGATATTTATAAAATTAACGACGTGAATTATCATAAAAAACATGTAACGTTTTAACGAAATCCCGTGTTTTCTCTCGAATTTTATCATCGTACCCAACAATAATTACCTATCCGTTTTTATCGTTCTCAACTTTTGTGTCTGGACGGAGTAAGGTCAGGTAAGGTGAGTTTAAGTGAAAAACACGGTGTCACTCACATCTCACGCATATGCAAGCTGCTCAACATATACGAAACGTAGAATCGCTTTTATTTGTACGCGACTTTTAATCGATTTAGATTAATAAATAAAATCGTAATTTAAACTTTCGTTCGGCGAATCGGTAGTAGAATTTTCGGCACGCGTTATTGCGCGATCCGAGTTTATGTTGAACGAATCACGACGTTTCCATCATGGCGTTCGCGTTTTATAGTTATTATTATTATTGTTATCATCACGCACGATGTCCGTTTCGTTCGCAGAAACAATACACGCTGCTAATGTGCGCGGCGAGAAACAACCGTCTGTCCGTCGTCAATTTCCTGTTGGACACCATTGATGACGTGGGCCTGGACGCATTCGACACGGACCATCAGACGGCTCTTCATCACGCCGCGATCGCGGGCCACACGCACGTGGTACGGAGACTGGTGCACGCCGGAGCCAATACGAGCACCACAAATAAGGTGAACAAACGTCCGTTGGACAATATATAGAAATCACCGTCGTATTTCGACGGCGTTTCGATTTAAATACCGTCGTAGTAAACAGATTCCGCGACAACGTCGACATATGTGCGAAACTCGATTCGCTTTAAATTGTCGCCATTTTTGTCCAATTTTCAGGTATAAAACTATAGACAAAATACGCCTCGTTTCCGATACGCGCGACGAATTTTGCCGGAAATTCAATTTCAAAAGTTCATAGAAATTATTGAGCATATTTTTTCGATTTTCTACAATTTCTCCGTAGGTTTTCCTTTTACTCGAAAAAAATACTGAGAAAATCGAAACACTTGTCGATTCAAGTACTGACGAAATAAAAAATGTTCGTGTAAAAATCTGATCGCTTGTGCTGTATAAAAAAAAGTGTTTAATACACACACACACACATGTATGCACGCATACAAATACATCGTTGTAAAACCAATATATATTCTTCGCTTCGTTTAATCCTAAAAAAAAAAAACGTTTTCTACAAACAATATTGCGAACACCCTCTCTAAACTCCGTCGTCATCCCATTCCTCCTCAAAAAAAAATCTGGCGTCGGTTCAATGTGCCATTTACAATAGATAATTTACGTCTATAATATTGACCGTATTATTATATTGATATAAAGCGAACGAAGGGAAGAAATTATAGAATAAAAAAATTTTAAGAATTAGGTGTTTCAATCCTACTCACTCGAAATCCTTATACTTCCGAACAACTAAAATACATATACATAAATATATATATATTGTACAAAAATATTGAAATATATTCGAACTTAAATAAATCTTCGGTATTTATAATCCCCGGAAAAACGTATCGATAAATCTCGGTTATTTATCAATAATAATGTTCGGTACCTCGCTTCGATCAAACGTCAATTATAATATTTCCGGGGAAGTACCACGCGCGTGTCTAGCGATGATTTTTTTCATCGAAAAACTAACGGCGGCCATCGGATTGTCTGCGTTCAAACGACGCGAGGCCTGAGATCGACAAGGATTTAAAAATGATTTATCGCGATACACGCGTACGTGGCCAATCCTTTTTACGCGATACAACGCTTCGAATTGGTCGATACACGACACGATTAATATTTAATCGAAATATATATGTACGTAAAATCGACCGATGTGTTTATAAAACGTAAAAACATCGTCGTCCATATTCGTAGATAATATTAGATCCAAACATTGTGTTTTTACCGATATAATTTATCGGAATCCGTTACAATTTCCAATTTTATATTTTCCGCGATTTCGCGTAACGGCCGCAATCGACACCACTATATAGCGACCATTTGTTATTCGTCTAGGTTGACAATTAATTCGCGCTATATCGTAATTGACGATTTCGGTCAATTTTTTTAAAATTTACGTCACGGCCGCCACAACGCTTACCAATGATGGAAAAACGCGCCGTTTAGGTCTACACGGGTAACGCCATTGAAATGTACGAATGGCACGCGCGATTCGTTCACAGTCAACTACGGTAGAAAGAATTCGTTACGGCCATCCGGACGTAATCCGTGAATTGTCGAATGTCTGTCTCTCTTTAACGATATTGTCGTAACCTAACCTAACGAAAATATAGGAGAACCCGTTCGATTTCATCGTATTGTCCCGACCCTATTCAACCGATACGCTTCGAAGGTGTGACGCGCAAAAAGGAAGCGCGTAATAACGTACACGATACTAGACACGTTTGTTTTATATAATGTCTGGTTTCTTTAAAACTGTACAATTATTCGCGTAAGAACGTTTCGATAATTATAATCATCAATCATCATTTATATAGTACACTTCAAAATATCCGTCTAGCGATAGTTCCATTCAACCAAAATCTACGCTCGTAGAATTGAATTACGTCCCATTGAATTATGCATAACGTTGATTATTTCTCACTGCCGTCGTATACGCGATATACCGCGAATTCGTTACGAGCTTACGGATAAATTCCGAATTAATTTCGGTCGGAAAATATTTTTGGACACGTTTCAACGCCGCTCGTTCTATGACCACGTGCCACGCGAAATGTACACATACCCGCGGGCGTATGGGCCCATCGATCGCGTCGGTTATTAAGTACTGTAAACAATCGATTTCTAATACTCAGTGCGCCGATTTCGGTACGACGCGCCAGAATGTCTCGGCCGAACGAGAAACACTTCGACAATGTTACGCCGGCACGAATATTTCGAAACGCGTTTTCGAATTATCATGGTCGACCGATACGAGAAATATTGTCGCAATGTCGAAGCCTGTGTTGCGTTCGATGGATTTCGCGAGAATTTTCCGTGTCCAAAACGAATGTTGCCGACAGTCCTTTTCGTCGCAAAGTTTCGGCCGTTTTTAATTACGTTTCGGGAAGCCACTGGGAAAATCGAAAAAAATACCAGGCACCCGATACAATTCGTTACCCGAAACGTGACCGCCGCCCGCGTCGAGCACTCCTACACGAAATAGCGATCGTAGACAAAACAAAATGACAATTAAACGATTCGCTTCACTCGGAATCCGTAATAATGACAATAATTTTCGTCGACGTTGAATTCCATATCGGGCACGTCCCGTACCGTCGAACGGTGCGTATTAAAGCGAATATTTTCGTACGTCGATCGTTACGTAAAACGGGGTACTAGACCAAACCAAGCGCGTAAAACACGACATTATTATCCGCCGATTGACAAAAGTGACGACGATTTGCTCTTGACCGAAACACGGGCGCAAGTTTGTAACGCAAATGGTCGCGAACGGACCGATGCACGAATCGTTTAAAAACAAACTTAATCGGGCGGCGGAGCGAATGGTCGACGCCGTTGTCCACATCTTACGGCTTAGACCTAAAGTTTTGACATTAACCGTGAACATTACGTTACCGACAAACACAACGCGTTAACGAGTAACATAAATATCTTTACAGACGCGGTTCGTTCGAAATTGCGCGCAATAATATACAGACCGTATCCGTGTAATGGAATACACGGGACTTTTAATGATTACCGGGAACGATGGAATTTCGACAAAATGAAAATATCACGTGTTTCTATTCGTTTCTGTCGGGTTATTTTGTATTTTTTTTTTTTTTTGACGACGATAAATTTTTAAACAACACGGCCGTAACGACAACCGAATCGACGTTTTTTAGAAATGTAAACGTTTTTTTAAATAAATAGTTGTAACGTTTAGTTTCCTAATAATTGTAATGATCGAAATATAAATTTTGGTTTTCCGCTTTAATTATTACTGTAACCTTCGAACAGTTTTAAATTCGATAAAACGAATACGTTAAAATGATGAGAATATACGCGATCGATACGATTTTAGTCGAGCGAAAAATATAAAATTATTTTAATAAATAAAAATTTCTTTTTTTGTTAATTTTTATCAAAATAGTTCACGTAGAGTATAGGAAATCCTGCTATTTTAATTGAAAAAAATACTTAATTCACGAAATTTATAAACATTTAAAACTCAACCGTATTTTGGTGATGTAATAAACAAACGTTTAAAATTCGATCACCGAAAACGTTCGGACAAATAAACGTTACTAGAATCCGTTCAAAAAAAAGTTATTTTTCCTGTCATTATGTTCGTAAAATGTTTAGTTGCCCGTAACTGGCTAGAAACGCCAGTTTTATTTCGATATTTATGTTACGTATTCGTTATTAAAAGACATTCTTCACACAATGACACCTTTTATATAAAAATCGAATAGCACGAGCAATTGCACAAATTATACGTTATAATATCGAACAACAATTTCGACGACGTTTAATTTAAACGAAACCGAGGACACGTACTCCGGGAAATACACAAATGTCGAAACAAAACAAAAAATACACACTCGCGTCCGGGAAAATATTTTTATTTAGGACAGTTATACGTCAAACGACCCGCTATTTTATTTCCCCCCGTTATTATATATTACTTCCTTGGATATTACGTTTTTTATAAGTCGTAAATAACCAGTGTTTTCCTAGAATGACGGCGTTGCACGTATTGTTCCAATGAATAAGTGCCGTAAAAGTGACAATTGTCGAAATACTTACAAAAGAATTGTATCTAGGCAAAATATTAATGAAAAATTAACGGAAACGATAAAATTATCGAGAAAAAAAATAGAAAAAAGTAAACGCGACCGATGTTAAATTATAGAAAATATCGGTAAAATTAGTAAGATTGTGAAGACTGTTAGAAGATTATACTGCAAAAAGAACATTTTCTGAACTAGCTACAGTTCAAAACAAGAATAGATCTTATATTATTGGTCCGAAGTACTGCCTTCAGGCTTTCCGGGCCAGTGATGGTATTGTCGATACCGTTGAAAAAAAAAAAGATCTTATATTATAAGCAGTGGTAATTTTTGACGGGAAAAGTAATGAGCATTTCACTCTTAGCTATAATGTTATCCCCAGAGTTCAACTCCTAGAAAAATTTATTTTATATTAAAATTTATAAAACGTAAATTGAGTCAAGTTTATTATTACAACAAATCATTCATAAAATAAAATAAACGTATATTAATAATTAGGTATACATATTTCAAAATAAGAATATACTTTTTCATTATTCAGAAGTTTGTTGAATAGCTATAATAAATAAAAATAATACGTAATTATACGTTAGTTTTAAACTTATTAAAACTTTTTATAATCTTTTTAAGGACCAAAATTCTTAGAAAAATACAATCGATAGTAAAAGATAATTTCGTTTTTCATTTTAGCGACGCGTTTGAAAAGGACATAAAACGTGAAACATAATATAAATAATATAATATCCTTGGATCAAATTATCCGTTTAGTGTACACAGTTTATATTTTTAGAAGCGAAACGCGCGTAATGTTTTAAATATCAATTTAAGATAAAAATGCGAGATTCCATTAAAATGACAAACTTCATAATATTTAAACTATGCGCTTCAAGACTTGACATACCTTGAGTCTTCGTCAATCATGCAGATAACGTATTATTAAACAAACACAGCCTTAGAAGGTATAACAAAATATAAACAAATAAATAAATATATATAAACTTACATATAAGTAGATATATTTCATAATAAAGAGGATAAATCGGTTTTTTTCTGTATTATAAAAGCATTGTCTGTAAATTATTTTTATTTCGAAGTAACGGCCTTGTTTTCTTTTAAAAATGCATAAGGTATTACAAAAACGTATGCGATGAAAATGTATCCAAGAAAATACGACAAACTTTACTCTGTTATCAGTAAAAAAATTTATTTTCAAAATTTTCCGAAGGTTATATCATTTAATATCCATTGATAGAAATGTTGATACGTAAGCACGTATATTGACACTTTATATATATTTATATATATATGTAAGATCGTCTTATTATAATTCGTGTTAATTATTATAATTTTATTCAAACTCAATATAATCTACATTAATGTTAATGAAATCCACGACATTATGTTAAAATGAATTCACAACGACCATACATTTCCGCAAAATCTAAGTTTTTAATTTCGGTATAATTTTACTTAAATATTCGATGTTTTTTAATTTCATTTCGTTTCCTAAAGAGAAATGATCTAATTTTTTCCTTTAAACAGACGTTGCATAATACGTCTCTAACTGTTTCCTCTTAATCTACGAAAAATGAATATACGCTATAGAAGCGTTTTCAAAAATTCGCATAAAAAAATGTATTAACATAACGAGATTTTGAAAAATAAATACGTTAAAAAGTTTTTGATTTCAAATCGATCGTACCAGCACAAAACAAACGCGCACGAAAACATAACGATATTACGCCTACGGGTATTAATGTTTATATGTGTATATTTATTAATGTTTTCTGTTTATTTATCCAGACAATAACTTTAAAAAGACGACAAATTTTCGTACTAAATAGACATTTTGAAAATAATATGACTTATCGTATACACATTATTAAACTTTAAATAGGTAATCAAAATAAAGAAATATTTAAAACTACAGAACGCGACGAAATATGTATATTTTGAATTTCATAGTGACTTACTTAGTAAAACTTCTCGTTGAATTTTGTTTTATTTTCAAAATGTTCAAAATTGTTCCAAAGAGGCTACTATTAAAACGTTAAATACCGTATTAACAATTATTGGAGTAGGTGGAAATAATTTGAACAATGTTTGAATTATAATCACGAAGGTAAATATTAGAAAATTACTGACTGGATGTTTATAAATGTATTATAATTTATTAATATTAAATATAAAACGAATGGAATCGAAATGAAAAACCGCGATAAATAATAATAACTCGAACACAAAATATTTTACCAATTTCGTGCGATACGACATTGTTATTATACACTACGTACGTTAGACACAAAACGAATGGTGGTCAAAGGGGAAAAACGGGTGGCGTTAAGTAATGTCGATTAGCGTTCAGTGGTTAAATTGCGTGATCGGTAACGAATCGATTATTTCGATTTAATCGGGGACGTCGGTTTCTAAACGCTTCGAAAATCGTACACGGTCGAATATTAGTTTCGTTCTCCGGTGGAAACGAACAAAACGACGGAGTTAATACGCCATCGGTATCATCCGCAAACATACCGCCTCTAACCGCGGCCGATTAGTAATGATTAACGACCGCGGACGTCTATACGGAGAATTGTTTCGACCTTTAAAATGGTCGTTGTTGTCGTCGTCGTTATTATTATTATTGTCGTGTGCCGGGATTGTTCACATGAACGCGATTAGAAAGGTTCCCGTTTATCTCGTGATCGCGAACGGGCCAACCGACGTTTTATTATTATACGGGCGGTAAGGGGACGGGCGACGTGGGCCGACGCGGTCCGGTCACCGTGGTCACGGTTTTTCTGACGCGAAACATTTACGCGTAGCGGGCGATTCGGGAAAACGCAATGAATAAACGCGCCGTCGCCGCTTAATCACGAGTTGATTTTCTATAAATTATTCGGGACATCGGAAAACGAGAACGAACGACGTAGCGCGATATATACAAGCTGAAAAACGAGGCGAGAGTAAAACGACCTACCACCCGTGAATAATGACTGACATCGTTTGGCAGGCAGCTAGTCGTGCATCAGACGAAGCGTTGACTAATTATAAATCCCGTAACAGAAAACGTCTTGCCGTCGCGTAAGAACGGGGAAAATTATTTGGGATAATAGATAGTAGTAATAGTAGTAGTAGTAGTAGTAGGAACAATAGGTACGCCTACCGTATTTTGAGTGTCTCCCTAGTAATACGAGCCTGACAATTTCGAGGCTGTATATAGAGAAATATATACATACGATGTCAGTGAAAATCTAATACATTTCTAGTAGTTTATATAGGACTAGAAATTTCAAAATAATATTCTAAGCGCTTAATTAGAATAAAAAATGGGAGTGGTAAAGTTTAGAAAAATGTTTCCTATGATTTATAACAGGATAGAATTTTCAAAAAAATATTCCATGCGTCAAAATGGAAAAACGTTAGACACCGTTTTATAATTTCAAGAAGTCGTGGGTCGACCGGAACGGGGGAATCGTCGCCAGTAACGCCAAAATCCTCTAAAAATCGTTTGCGACGTTCGGATGTCTTAGTTAGTTTCAAAGCTTCGATTTCAAACGCTGTTTTAATCATTTCGAAAGTTTCAATCGCCGATTTTCCAAGTTTGACGCAAAACTCGGTATAAACACATCGCTTTGATTCATTCGCCATAATAAAAACGTCGGACAGATTAAATATAAACGACCGCGGTACTTTACCAATTCCAAATATCAACTTTTAGTTTTGTCTACGTAATCAAGCGTCATCGCCGTTATTACTTTACATCGGTGTCGGTGCGGGAAATTTATCTAAAGCCAAATTATGATTAAGTCACGGTATATTTTTTTGTCGTACACGCGAAAAAAAAATTGAATTCGAAGTCGATTTTTATCGAAAGAAATCGGTAACCGAAACGTCGATTAAATAATTACGCGTTTTGTATACGATAGCGTATTAAAATTAATATGTACGCAAAAAAAAAACGTATTTCCGACGGTTTATTAGAATATAAAACGTTGTTTATGTTAACTCGATGTTTATATTTTCAGAATACCTATAAATAAACTATTTTACGATTAAGTGTTTACATGAACCGCTCTACGAGAATATTGAGTCTATTAACGATTTCTACGCTTTGATGTTGAAGCGACCTTCCTTTAAATCACGAGCCTACGGTCATTTATAACTTCGTCTTCGTTATCAAACGCGCACCAAACGTACATCGCGCATGATACCGATTCAGAAATGTCGACTTGTATCGTATTTACGGGGTATACTTTTGCCCGGCGAAATTTAACTTTTAATCGATTTCAAACGCGCGATCTTCTATCCCGTGTTCACAAAAAGGACACACGGTTACGCGAACTCGCGCTCCTACGAAAAACAAAACTACCGGAATTAAATGAAATTAATAACGGACATTCGGAAATTTCAAAAGCATTTATACCGAAAATACGCTAAATGTATGGATGACTTTGCTGCGTAATAATTGTGAACTTTCCGTGTTCTCTAACTAATCAACTCGGTATAGAACCCAAACAACGTAATTAACATTTACAAAAATATGAACTATATAATTACGTAACCATTAAGGTCAAACATATATTATAATTATGTATGTATATATGTAGAGGGCCGCGGTATACGCTTTATTTGATTATATGACAGAATTATACGCTAATTAACATTACCGCTCTAATATATTATTACTATATAAATAAGGTCGTCGTGTAAAAACAATTCGTTTTTTATAGCCGTCGCTCGTTTAATTATTTTTTTATTTTAATTTACTCGAGTTTTTCCGCGTTACACGCGTATTACTTGGACGGGCCTTTTCGTATAGATCTCTAATTCTAAGCGTTAAGGTTAACGCTAAAAGAGAACGCAAAATCTTCGTCACAATATGCCCACGGCACGTTGGAAATAGTTTTTCGTTTAAAGTCGTTGGTCGACGATATTTAATAAGTTCGAAACGCTCGACGGTCCTATCGAATTTCCCGTAAAACCGGACAAATCGAATACCGTCCAAATATTCATCAAATCGTCGAACATCATCGTACTATTGTGTCGACGACTAGTGTACGCACCGTGCCGTATCACCGGGACAAATAGAAATAACGAATAACGTTTCGTTTCGTTCGATAATAGTCGTTATTTTTCGTTTTGCCTAAATGTTCGCTCTGACGATACGACGTATTGTGCTTGAATATCCATCCGGGCCACTGTGCTCGGCCGCTGTGATAGTAAAGGATCGGCAGTATCGATACAATCCACCTTCCTTTTTAGGAATAAATTATTAAACGATCAGAGACCGTCTAGGTTCGGATAAAATGTTTTAGATTTTCGCATAAGTATATAGCTCACCAGAAACAATAAACAATCCGTTTGATAGTGTAACATTTACAGATCATATCTCCCGTCATTTTCTGTAAACCCATAATAACGTCATTAGGAATATTTCGAACGTTGTAAAGTGCGCTTTTCTCAATACTCTCTAAATGTTGTTAATATCAAAAAACATTTTAACATAAATTAAAAATGACTTTTTTCTCGACGACTTTTATACGTTAAAAACAAACTTGTATAAGACCGAATCGCTATAAAGAAATAAAATTCTATCACGCTCGCGTACGGCTATTTAAATGATAAATAAAATTTATTATACAGGTACTTGCTTAGAGATTTATCGACAACGATTTTATCTCTCAGACAGTCTACATTTTTTGTCTCTTATTCAGATCGTGCTTTCCTATTGTTGTTCCTGTGTCTTATCTTCATCTATACTACGTCGATTGCCGTGCTTGTCCCCTATACGATATACGATGCTTCTCGATTTGAAGTCCTTCGTTAAATAACATTTTATATTTTTTTTTTTTTTTTTTACTATTTCAGCATACGCGCTCGTAGCCTTCACTTTTATCACTGTACTTGACACCCATCATAAATATATCACTTATAGAGCAACCCGATCCAAAAAAAAGTGGCTATATAACTTAAATTTAAATTATTACAAAATATATTGGATATAATTTTAACGTTTCATTTATTCTAAAATTGTTACGAGTGATTATAATTGTAAACCGTATTGAGTGTGTACAGTCAAAATAGTTTTTAAGTCAATATAAACGAAAATAGGTTAAGTTTTATTTAAGTTCTTAATGTTTTTCTCGTAACTTCGAAAAAAAGAACTCGACTTAGTTAAGCATTAAAATGTTCTAGGAATAAAAAATAAACGATAAATAATACCGCCCGGTGTATCATAATATTGTCTTTAATACTATTCGGTTATTGTTGTCAAACAATATTTGTATATAAAAACGAACAGGGTTTGACGATGGTACGAAAAGCGTTCGTAACTCGACATTCGGTCCATTTTTATGAAATTTATCTAAAATTTACGTATTTCGTTTTCAAAAAAACTAGACGAATTCAAAGTTAATTTTAAAAAGGAATAACGCGTTAAACGACGACTAAATAAAAATTAACTTACAATTATAATTTTTAACTCGTTAATACCCAGCCTTAATCGCTGTACTTGGAGTACAACGTTTTTATAGATGGAATTTGGAAACCTCCGCGACCCGATAAACATAGAAACTATTAAACAATAGTATACGAAATCGTTTTCGAATCGACATCACCGACGCGTTTTTACTTTTCACTGTGACGGACCATTACGTAAACGGTTTACATGTTTCGTTAGATACTCGTCTTCATGTATGTGTCGGGCATCATGCCGCACCTGAACCGCCGCCGATTCCTATTTGGTTTACGATATAATATATTAGCCCGTAAACATCCCATTATATTGTACTCGGGACTCACGTGTATAATTTACTGTGTGTGTGTGTGTGTGTGTGTGTGTATAAATATATGAAATTATTGTAGGGACATCGGTGTTTCGAATTGATTTATTATTTCTCGACGTTTTGATTTATGTTATCCTATCCGGCTTATATTATAAAAATATATTCGATATTACGCGCGCGCGCGTATCAACCGACAACGATAAACGAAAACAAATTTATTTCTACGATTAATTATTACTTACTATTCCTTTCAACGAACAATCAAATTGTACGCTTACCTAAAGAAAGTTCACGTTACGTTTATATTCACTAAGCCATAAAATACTCGTTTTCAATAAAAAATACAATTTATCACGTGTTTATTAGTATTTTTAACGTTTACGTGCATATTTTTTACAATGAACTGCGTAGTACTATCAATAAGGTATACGCGAAATAATCGGCCAAATCTCTGGACCTCTAACACTTGTCGCTGTGATCAAATGTCACATTTTTCCGTGATATTGTCACGTTATCAGATTTTCGACAACACGAACTTATAATATTTTAAATCGATAACGGGGTAATTTTTAAAAGAAGTAACAAGATTAGACACTTTTATATTATTTTAATGCGTTGAAAATTTCGTAATATTTTAGGCGAGTAAAAATAACTTTTCCCGCTTTCATAAATAAAACGTTTTATTTCGAGCCCATAGCGAATGAAATATTTATAATATTTGCTCGACTCGATGAATTTTTACTCTCACTAAATCCTAATTTTGATAACCTTAATTCGCTAAAAAAAAGTTGATTTATTTTCGATTAGAAACTTTCTTATATTGATCTTCTTCGTATTTAGCACATTCTCACAAAACGAGAAAACTTTCTGCCACCTTAGAATAAACCAAAGTTTATCAAATTTAAATAGTGACCTAAATAAACGAAAAATTCGAATTACAAATTCGTTACAATATTTCAACAAGCACTAAGCACGAATTTATTGTCACAAAAAAATGTTATCTAACAAAATACCCTTACATTGAACTAAATAATTACGTGGTTTTGTAAGGATTGGCTATATACACGAAAGAACTGAATTGAATTAATTCTATTGTTAGAAGTATTTTTTTATAACTGAATAAACAATATTATTATACTAAATACATATTTTAAGTATCGCAAAAACAAGTCAAAAATACACACAATAACATACATATATTATGCGTTATTAACGACGCAATATTCTTAAAACATTAAACAAGTTTTGTTATAAAGTTATTTGTAAACAAAAATAACCGCAAATAAATGTCAATAGAATTATTTTCTTAATTTTAATAACTTATAAAGTTTTTTTATAGTTAACCTAACCAACCTTTTATATAGTTTAATTAGTTATAATATTATTCCGAAAACACGCGAATTGTTTTTAGTAAGCGATATCGAGAACGGTATCAAATATATAGCATAGGTGCAATAAAGGGGGTGTTTGAATAACTTTACCATCCCCGAAAATTTTAATTAAATATTTTTAATTAAAAGTTAAACGTCATTCTATTGTATTTACTGTATGGTATTATGGTCTAAACGGTTTTTCTTTTTAGCAAATTAAACATACCCAAATTTATGATAACAGTTACAATTCCAATAAGTTCGGCAATATGCGAAAGTAGCAGTTTCTCAAGTATGCATCAGGTTAAAAATTGGGTTAGAACAAGTAGGTATGCTTCAAACAGAGGTTTAGTGATTTTTCTACGAAGGCGCGCTCAATATAAGAACGAAGGCGTACATTTAAAAAAAAAAAATTGTTTAATATCTCTGGACTACATAATTTTTCAAATCATTACCCAGCTCAATTTCAATCATCATATTATTAATACACCTTACTTTTTCGTGATATTTTTTTAAAAAGTAAATATAGTATTTTAATCGAATCCAACTGAAAAAAAATTGTCACGTTCAAATTGAAATTTCTTCGAATATGAAAATTTAATTTTGAAGCGAAATGGTACCGCTGGTATGTGCGTGAATGATGTGGGTGATCGGGGTCAAGTAAAGGTTGAGGATCAAGGTGGCCGACCCCCAAATAGCTGGGAAAAGGCGAGGAAGAAGAAGAAAAAGTGGCACCTATAGAACCGAAATTTCGTATAAACTTTTTAAAAATATATATTCAAAATTTGCTACAGTCGTATACGTTGAATTGTTTATATATATCGCGATATTTATTTATTTATATATACAAGTTGACAGTAAAAACGTTCCTCTTTCCTTAAAAATCAAATGTTTACAAATGTTCTTTCGTAAATAATTTAGTACGTCGTTAACCATTAGTAATAAGTTGCGTGTTATAATATTTTCGAGCGACTTTGTAAATCACGATTAATGATTTATTTCGCACCTCCAGAAATTAAATCGATAAAACACGATAAAATGTCATTGATATTGCGTATCCACCTCCCTCGTTACAAAAACCTAAACACGGTAATATGTGTCGATGTTAAGTATATAAAAAAACCGTATAAGGAATTTAAAACCGAGCGGATTTCAGAAAAATGTAATCATTGGTCTCGAAAAATGTGAACGACGTTATAATAATATTCGAGTTCTTACACAAAACGCCGAAAAAGACGATTAAATTTGTCGGTACGTCCGACCGGTTTATAAGTGATTCGCAATATTAGTATTGCCGAAAATATAGGACGTCTAGTTGCGCCTATACTACACAATATCATGACGTTTATAATTTACGGTTACCCTATTTTACGTATCGAAATAACTCACGTATGTACACTCAATTATTGTACGATACTCTCTCTTTTCATCGTTATAAAAAATGTACAATTGTCTTTTTAGCTAGGTCAATAGTTGTTAAAATCCTTGACTCGTCTTAAGACATTCGATACCCAATTGGATTTATTTCAGACGTACTTTAGTTTTTCGAAACGTATTTGTTTTTTAAATACTCGCGACACGCCGGCGCAAAAAGTTGTATATCGATTATCGAGAACGACAATATATTTATATATATAGTTTATTAAAATAACGTCATTAATCCTTTAAACGTATATTAGGTACGTTTTTGCGCGGTTCGTATTTACTACCTATATTAAACACTCGTGTTTCCACGTTTCATATAATAATGAAATTTAAAAATGTAAGTAGCCACGTTCGTCATATAAATAATTTTATTCGATGGGTTCTAAAAGAAGATATGGATATAGATCGCCTCGTACCTTAGCATTATACGTATTACATAGTCTTATAGTTTATACTATGAAAAATGATCGCTTTTTTTCTTATTTTATTTCTCGTTTCTACCGTATTTATTAAAGAACGTGTCTCCAATAAAAAATAAACGCGTATACGATTCGATTACGTATTATTCGTAAATTTGACGTTTATCTAACACTGACGACTCATCGATACACTAAATTGGTATAATTCGTTACGCTCCATATTTTATGATTAAAATGACGCGAATTAATTTTTTTTTTCGTAATATAGCAAGGCCGAACTTCGCTACATTCTGCGTGTGAAAAAGGCCACGTCGACGTCGTCGACTTTTTACTCGGCCACGGTGCCGACATGTTGGCGAAAGACGAAGAACAAAATATTCCTTTGCACGTAGCGGTAGAAAACAAGCAAACCCTCGTTGTGCAAATGTTACTGGAAGCAGGCAATCCTACGAACTTAGAGAACAACGTGAGTTATTCGTCGTTTATTGTCGTTATTAGTTTTTGCTTTTTATCATTATAGAAATATCAATATTAATATTCGACTGGTACCGCTAGCGTTAAGATGTATTTGTCTCCCTTGGTCTTTGGTACGCATTTTCCATAATTGATACGAATAACGTTTTAATAATTTGGCAAAACGTGCACGATATTTCCGTAATCCTAATCGTTACAGACATCGATCGTTCTTATACAATTACTAAACTGTAGTGGCCAATCACGATTTTGTTCAATATGGAAAAACGTTGAACACATTTTGTAAAAATAGAAAAAACGAAATATTATGCTGAATAAGCCCTTGTACATATTGGGTCGATTAAGATAAACGAAAATACCTCGAATTGAACCACCATTTTTTTCATTATACTCGTTTTCATTTGAAACTCGATTTCAACACTAAACCCTCGTTCAACATTATAGACTGACCCATGATAAGTGTACCACCAGACGAAAACTTAACCAAAATCGCGACCTATAAACAACTACCGTCGGCGTAACGGATTTCAATTTGAAAAGAAAGAATTATGTAATTCGTAATACGTTTTTTCGGGACATAACAAATGGCAACTTCCTCGTCGCGCTATTAATAAACCTAGTTATCCACGCGCGGCTATGCTTCTATACGGATTGTATGTTTTATTCTCCGCTTAGAAAAATTTGTTCCGCCTTAAAACACCGTAGCGTCCCCGTGTCCCGTTTTACCGGTTGAATACTAATCGTGCAGAAATCTCCGTGGACATTCCTCGTTATATACCGTTTGAATAAAACGTAAAAATCGTTTCGAAGCGAATCGGTTATTAAAATCGTTTTCAAAATTCGCGTAACACAACGCGTAACGCGCACCAGAAATACTTCTTAAAATATAATATATTTTCTTTCGTTGTCGACTCGACGGAGATATCTTTTATATACACCGTACGTGTACCATATTGATTTAAAACGTATATATATATATATATATATTACCGTACTTTCAAAATAAAACAAATAAAATTGCTCCACTGTCCGTATACATGTAAGGATATACGTGACAAGGGTTTCATTTTTTATATTTTTCCTACGACTTAACGTTATATTGTTATCATCTTATGGGTTCTCATGTGTTGACGTACTGAATGCGATGCATAACAAAAAGTGTTGCCCCAAGGACCGTACCTAAATTATTCTGTCATCCATTGGAATATGTGAAACTCGTATAATATAAAAAATAAACGGCGGGTCAATATCAAAAACTCGCCGTGTGATGTACGCTCGTTTATATCAAATCTATACGAAATATAAACAAGATAGATATAGTATACACGCGGACTAAAAGTTTCTTCGGATTATACGTTAATATACAGCATGCCTCTAAGTATCAAACTTGCCACCGTTGCTAAAATTGTCGAGAGGGTAAAGAGAGAGCAAATAGAGCGACGTCTTTCCATTAAAAATGTTAAAATATTTAGGGACACGATTTGGAACGTCGTCTTTTCAACGAGTGTGCGATTTTTCGTTTCAATTTTATCAGTAATAAGAGGACGTTTTCAAATTTGAAATAATTTCGTAACCGCGACGATACGAATCGATTTAGCTGATGTCATAATGATAACTAGTGCTGAGCTTTTAATTCCTTAATACGTTAAACAATAACGTGATAAATGAAAAACGTATAAAGTGAAAAATGTGCGTATGTGTGTAGATATATGTAACGCTAAGATATCAAATTAATACTTTTAGCAAATAAATAGCCTCATCGAAGACCCTCCCCCATGTTTGAGCCCTAAATATAAATAATATATACACGAGGGTAGACATAATCCGTTCCAGTTCATCGTATTATATAAAGTACGAATACCCAAAAATCCAAATATTAATACAACCTTAAATAGTATTTTCATTGTATTCTGTTACATCTCGCAATGTTATTTGAAAAAATATTCGCCTACCCCGCGAATTAAAAAAACACGCTACGATTGTTATATTATAAAAATGAAAATGGTTTTGTTTAAAAAAGGCAAAAAACGATAAATTATTTCGTTAATTAAAATCGAATTAAGTACAGACAGAATCAGTGAGTATATAAACCTTATTCGGCTCACCTGGACCTTAACCCAAAATCGTGTTATTTTTAATTCGTTAACAATGATAAATCATCGTGTGGTGACGAGCGTTCATAAGCGAAACTACGTGACGTGTACATACTTGTGTACTGTGTACTGATTTCGAATTTTAAATATTCGTATAAAAATATTACGACTGCGAGTTTTAAAAATTTATTGAGCGTTATAATGGATACAAAATTGGTAAACGATTCGAATCTATACTCGAATATCAAACGTTACTTAAATTACGCGATTCACGAATAATATTGTCGTCTTTAATCAAAACAGTTAGAATACGTCGAATTTAAAACGGGCATAAAAGAATTGTCTATTATTTGTAAATTATAAATTCAAACGTAATAGTTTAAACGTTTAAAAACCGGCAGATCGTAAACATGTAAAATCCGAAACTAAACGATTATTTAACGCTTATAAGATACCATTAAGAAGAACCGTGGAAGTGCGATGCTTTTAAACTATTATATGTTTGAATTACGACACAATAACTATAATAAATTATGTAACAAACCGGCGTGACGTCAATTTCACCTGTTTTAAAAACAAAAACTTTTTTAGTAATGTTATGACCACTTTCTTAAAACTTATAAGAAATTCCGAAAACGACCTTTTTAAAATACCGTCTAAGTTTAATTTACAGTCAATAGATGAGGAGAGGCTAAACATTCGGAGAATGTGTTTTACACAAAAAAGTGTTTACAAACAAAAAACACATTATGTATCGTTAAACCGGTATATTCCTAGATTGTTCGGAATCTAACAATTAAATTTTTGCGATTCCAAAAATAATTCCCCTGCGTCCTCTTTAAATATTAAAACTGTGTTTCTTGTAATTTATTAAATTGCGTTTTTTCACAAACCTTTATATATTAAGGCAACTTCTTGGTACTTTAAAACAAATATTTCTGCTCTCACAATACAATACTATTACATAATACATTAAGAATCTTTTTTCTTATTACTCCGTTACATTTAATTAAATGAGATTAAGTTCGTAAAATACATTCGAAATTTTAACGAAATATAAAATATATAGTTTTTAATCGATTTTCAATGTGTTTTCATCACAAAAATAATAACCTATCTAGATCATAAAGTTTCCTCGACCAGTTTCGTCTTTTAATGGAAAATATTTATATATATATCGTGTCTTATTCGTTTATTCGTTTATCTATTTTCACATTATGTATATATAATACATAAATTTGATAGCTGATATATTAACCATTCAAAAGTAACAAACATAGGATATGTATATAAAATATTCGTTGTAAAATTGTATGAATATTATATCATCAATTAACAAATAACTATCACAATAGCAAATTTCAAGAGTATATATGATACAAATAATAACAAGGAAAACCACTCAAAAGCTAATAAAAACTGTAGAACTTTGGTTTGGTAGATTCGAATTTCTAAAACAGATTTTAATTATTTATCGTCGTGACTTCTAGATTTTACCCGAGACGAGTTTTGATACTTTACCGATTAGGATACGTAGTTAAGTGTACAAAAATTAAAACATGTATATATTATTTAACTATTGATATTTCAGCGATAAATTTAATTATCAAAATTAACTTCGGGTAAAACCTAAAAAACATCATTTTGTTGTTCATCATTATGAATTAAAATTTATTTACGAAATTCTCATCTATCAAAACCAAGTCTCACAATTTTCATTAACTTTTTGGTCTTTTCCTAAACATTTTGTAAAATTACTT
The DNA here is from genome assembly GCA_025469175.1 of Geopemphigus sp. TES_GeoC_2020. Lineage (NCBI taxonomy): Eukaryota > Metazoa > Arthropoda > Insecta > Hemiptera > Aphididae > Geopemphigus > Geopemphigus sp. TES_GeoC_2020. Next base: position 13,470 of record JAIPRN010000487.1, on the reverse strand, counting down.
AACGACCTGCCCTATATATTATATAAATATATCTACTAATGCGAAATTGGTTAATTAAACTTAAGAAACTGATGAGTGACGAAAGTTTAAAATCGTACGTTCAAATAATATTTATTTTTTCTTTAAACTCTTCTTTTTATAACAACTTTCCTGAAAAATAATTAATAACGATGGAAAAATTAAACTAAAACAATAAGAAAAATTTTTTTTAAATAAAATGTCCATGTCCGCTCGTTTCATACGCATTACAAAAACTAGATTTTTAGAGAATTTTTTTTTAAACACAATAACTTACATTATATCAGCCTTATTGCTGTCATTGAGATTTGTTTAGCAATTCAAAGGGAGCCCAAGAACAATGGTCCTATAAATATTATTTTTTTTTAAGATTTCACCCCATTTTCAAAGTCCATTTATTAAACTGTGTCATATAAAACATAAAACATTTTCCACCCTATAATTTATATATATATATGCTTGCGTGCGTGTGTGTATGTATGTGCGTGTGTGTGTGTGTGTGTATGTGTGTGTGTGTGTACATCCCTTTTAAGAAAACGCAAAATAAAACAAAAAATAACTCGTTTGATACTAAAACCAAAAATAAAACCCCGGTAATGTCACGCACTTAAGCTCCTAGGCTTCAAATGCTACTGTTTCAGTTTAGTCCATAATACTCGTATTATTATTTCATACGAGTAGTAGTTTAATTTTAACGCCAAATAATTTAAAGGCATTTTTTGACAATTTTTTTCTTACAACATATATAGGATCTCATTATGTCCAATAATAGTGTCGACAATCAAAAAATATATAAACCTGAAAAATATTAAAGCGGTAATTAAAAAATTAAAATAATTTTAAAGTAAGACTTGGTAAAACGAATACAGATTTGACTCGTACAGTATAAACTGTTAGAAATGACGAAAAAAATATTTACCAAGAACTTATTTGAACAAAGTAGTAAATACGAAAAATATAATAACTTTTCCTATAATTTACTTCACCCTAAAATCGTTCGTATTACTAAATACATTACAAGTTAAATATATACAAAATCGTTAATAATAGAATATATTGCCGATGCGAAATTGCCTACGTGTTTTAAATTAAAGCTTTAAAGTATAATATAAATATTTCCTTTCATTCTCAAAAATTATAATATCAATCGATATTCGTCAAAATAGTGGCAATTAAAACTTAAATAATGCTGCATTTACGTGATTTTTTTACTTTTAAAGATTAACACGACACATTCAAAATTACAGATGTGTTTCAAATACATATTATTTTAAAAATAGTTTCTTTTACGAATCATTTCGAAGCATAAAACACTGTTTACTAATTTCTAGAAATATGGAAAAAAATTCACCTAAATTATATTTGTGTGTGTGTACGTGTAATTAATTACGATTATTAGTTGTAAATTAATTATATTTGTATATTTTTTAAGCGATAACAAATTAATTGTATTGTTTTTAAACATAAACAGAAAGGGCTGACCGCATTACACATAGCCAGCAGTCACGGATGTCGAGGAATTGTGGAAATGCTGTTATCAGCTGATTGCGATATCGATCGACAAAGCAAAGTAAACACAACCGCGGAGCGAACAACAATAATCATCTTTGTTCGTAAAAAACCATAAAAAATAAAAATACCGTTAAAAATGTTGACAGAACGGCAACACACCATTGCACATGGCTTGTTTGTCCAATAACGTCGTGATTGCCGAAATACTGATCGCCAAAGGGGCAGACCTAAATGCTTTGAACACGGTGAGTACGAATGTGCGGTAGTTACGACGGAAATAATTAACGACGATATTAATAACCAACAAGTCGATCGTTATCAGTGGCGGACTGGACCGGAACATTTTCGGAGTATTATTTTTAGATATTTAGATACGATCGTGAGATATCTTAATCGTTATTATTTCTAAAAAACACGCCCGTTCGCCTTAACCACGAAGCGTGGAGCATTCTTAAAATGTCTGCGCGGGTAGAATTTTTATAAGCGGGTTTACAAAATGTCAAGTCCGAGCGCCACCGTATTAAACGCGTATTTAGATAAAAAAAATCGCCAATTACAATAACGTAACGGCGCAAAATGCGCGGGACAAATATAATTGTATGACAATTAATCGTATATTGAACTTAAACAAAAAAATATCGTACGGTCGAAAAATACTAATTATTTGGCGTTTAGTTATTGGTGAACATATATTTAGAACCAATGACGGTATCCAAATACGTACGTAGGTGTACGACCACAATATATAATAATTAAACTTTACCGGATCGATGGCGTAATAATAGCGATCGCGTTTCTAATGAAATCCAAAAACAATATCCGACCACGAGTTTTCTTTCGTGTTTCTGGGCTGATTTACACAAAGAGAGGACGCCTTTCCGCCACTGATTGTCACGTACATACATATATATATATATAAAGTCGTTTAAATACTTAAAGTGTATTTTTTATACGCGTACTGTCGCAGAGGTTACAATCGCCGATTCACATAGCCGCCGAACAAGGATATTCGGAAATTTGTAAGCTACTTTTGAACGCCGGAGCCAACATCGAACAACGCGAACAGGTCAATATTGATAATCCGGTCTATTAATTTCGTGATAAATGACGCGCCAAGTAAAATACGTATACATTTCCATATCGTCTGTCCACAAAATCAGTTCAATGTTAAGCTAATATCGCTAAATCTTGTTTGATATAACAGTTTTAGCCTGAAGGTTTAGTAAATTAACGAACCCGGGCAAATTAACGAAAACAATTAACACGAACAAGTCAAGTTAGACCGATAATAATAAGTCACGTTACACGTTTTCTCTTTTTCTAAACGTAATTTTAACGTGAAAGTATTTTACGAAAATAAAAGACTAATAAATTGTTCGCCTTTTAACATAATATATACAAAGTACCCATTTGGTTGTAAATTTTTAATATTTCGTTATGCTATGTTAACTAGTTGACACCCGCGTTTGTAAATTAATTTCGTATTTAAAATTTACTCGTACAAACGACATTCGCTAAAAGCAATATTTACTTTTAAAAAAATCCGTAACCCAAATAAGTTTATTCTTACTAACAATATCAATATATATATATATATATATAGATCGATAATAACTCCTTTAGGATCTTAACATATCGATAAGAAAAAACTCCCTGCATTGAAATATGCATAACGTAAAAGAAAACTAAGACTATCTTTGATCTATCTAAGACCAAATATTTGGAATTGTCGCCGATAAAATCAATAATTTCCAATTATTTCTTAGTTTCAAACCCGGAAACAAAATTTTAATTTTAATTTTAATAAAACGTTTTGATCTAACAAACTATTGCTTATACTTTTATGATAACAAGAACATTAACAGAAAAATACCTTATTTACTTTACTTCTTACGTTAAACAGCAAATAATAATCCATACAATTTAACGTTTATAATTTCGATAAATTATTATTAAAGCTGCTCAAATTACAGTTATACATATCTAAATTAAACGAATTAAGTTACGAATAAAAAACTTTTTAATTTTTTAAGTCGTTCTATTATTTTGCGCATTTAACGTGAATTTCGTAACACAATTTTATATTGCATGTTGTTAACGTAAACATAACATGAGGCATATCGTTGTGAAAACAATATTTACGTTATTGTTCCTCTTTTGAAACTGGATACTATTTTAACTTTCGAAATATTCTTCACTTTTTTTGCAATCCAATCGACGTCAATATATAATACTTAAAATGGCATAAATAAATGAACCGTTAAACAATTAATAACATCGTTAACGGAACTACCGACGGCGATAAGTAACGCTTATTTACGTGTATTAGGAGAACAAATTGTTTAAGACTAAAACCGACTTAATGACGTATCGAGTTATTGAAAATTTAAGCGGAATGTAACCTGAAAGTTACATATCCAATTCGTTTCGGTAACTTCTAAGCCACCTTCGTCTATTATAATCGAATATTAAAATTACTCGATTACCGACTGTATACGTTTTTTCATCTCCGATACAACGACACGCGAATAATAGATATATATATATATACCCTCGGAACTGTATGGATTAACGGAAAATGTATAAACTCCGTACGAATAAACAGGTATGTGTGTGTGCGTGTATGTTTTTAATTCAGGGAGGCAAAACACCGTTATATATTGCAGCCAGAGGAAGTTTCACGGCCATCGTGGATATGATTATAAAAACCGCTCGCTTGGAATACACGCCCAAGGTAAACATAAAATTCTCGTCCGACCGATGCGCACGGATAGGCGAATAGATTGTCCGAAAGTTTGTCGAACGGTTTAAAAACTCGACGTCTTAATTTGCGCGTATGTAGAAAAGAACTAGACCGAAAACGCCGGAAGAACGGAGAAAATGGAAATGCAATCCGGATTTGGACGTTTCGATAACGCTACAAGAGACTGACGAAAACCTAGAAATGATATTACGAAAATTAGCTCACAAGCAGCTAAGCCCGGGTGAATGGAAGAAATTAGCTCATCTATGGGCGTTCACGGACGAGCAGATCAAAGCGATCGAACACCAATACATAGGTAACGGCGTCTTTTTTTTTTAATTAAACGCCATTGTTGTTCGCGAGTTTCTCTCGACTTTTTGGACAAACACTACGCGCACGTTTAAGAATCGTTCGAATATTCCTTATAGCTAAATCGCCATTTCCGCCGTCGAATTTGGTTAGTAATCGTCGGCGTGTATACCAGACAGACATTTTCCCGAACGTTCATGCCTGTTTCGATTCCAAGCACGACGCGTCTAGCCAATAACGAGGACGAGCCCTGGCTGCGCAGTCTTTCGATATTTAAATTTCGCGACAATGATTACAGGGGCGAACTGATACGGGCCGTTAGTTCGTAAACGAATTAAATATTGTACGCCGAAAATAAATGTTACTTACGACATTTTTGTTTTCAACTATAAAACAAACTATCTGTCTACGAGGTAGTTAAATGAAACGAAACGGCAAACCCAAATTTCAGTTTTTGTACAATTTTGTTACACAAGGGCGAGTAAACATTTTTCAACGAAACAACCGAAAATTATAATTTAATTGTAATTTGTAATAAAGTTTCAATTTTGGTTTATCTATGTTGGTTCTAGGCTAATCGAGTGTATTAAACGGTTTCTTAATGGCTTTTTGAAAATTAAGCGAATTTCGTCCAACGATTTTTTAAATTGCTCAAACATTATTATTAAGAACACCGTACGATAGACGTTGTATTAAATGTTCGATACTACGTTCCCAATAATTAATCGATTTTTTTAACATAAAAAATCCCGAATACTTTTCACAATATTATATTTAGCCCAAAATCGATCGAAATATTTCAAATAAACCGAAATCCGTACATACGTACGACACTAAAATAAACCCGAAACCGTCAAATGTTTCGCATTATCAGTTTTTAAATGACAACAACGAAACGAAATTTGATTTTGTGAAAATCTATTGTATGGACAATGTTATCGATTAAAAAATATAAATGACACGAGCGCATTTAAATGGACATTTCCCCTATAGCTTCCAAAATATAACAACGATGTGTATGTGTGTGTGCGTGTGTATGTTTGTTATATTATAAAAAATATATCTCGACCGTGTCACGTACATTTCTATTTTAAACCGCACGCACAACCGTACAAAAATTGCCTATCAGAAGCGCCGTGTTGTCGATCGAACCACCGACGTTTTTTAATAACTTTTTCTATTTTTACGTTTCAAATACACAAAGACCCCCTCCAATCCAATCGACAATATGTATGTACGTGCGAATGAAGGCTTTTCCAAAAAACGAATATAATAGTATACGCCGTGTTAATAGAGACGGGCGATTTCATCGGGTATTCCGACGTAATTTTTCGTTTCCCGGAGCTGCCAGCAAATATTAATTTTCGTATTCAGCCCGTCTCGTTTACCAATGAATTTCTCGCACTTCTAACACTCGTCGTGAACAATACTCTATTTGAATTATGGCAATTACTAACGTGGTCGATTCGATATCGCTCCGTGTGCACAAATATATATATATATCTATATAAATCACAAAATGTCGGCGCATAAAAAGTGCGTAGGTAATAATAATAAAAGTAATGTAAAGATAATCGTGTTTCGAGAATTTTACGCGCGTTCTTAATGTTTAACGAGTGTATAAGGGACGTACAATTTTCCGAAGGACCGATAAAATTTTAATGTTTCGTTTTGCAGGTCCGTCCAGTTACAAACAACACGGTTATAGGATGTTGCGAATTTGGGTCGACAGTCTGGGCCCCGACCTCGATCCCATCGAGGAACTTATCGACAGTCTTAATACGATCGAAAAGAACTCGTTAGCAGGTAACGTTATATGACCAGCGAATTTTGGAAATTCGAATATTTCGGGGAAGGGGAGTTGGACGGCGATCGTGTACGGATGCCTGAAGGCAGATTCGCGGACAATAAGCGTAGTACACCCGTTCGGTAATCGCGCGCGACTCCCGTTCGAATTAGGAAGCCCGGCGATTTTATTTCGAATATTACTTACGAAAACGATATTTCCACGCGCACGGCCGGGCGCGTTGATTTATCGAAGGGTTATTTATTTTTTCGAAGTTTTTTCGCCTATAATAATACCCCCCATACGGACACGCGCGCGCATAATTCAGTCGGTATAAAACGACACGAACCCTGATAAGCCCGATACGTTTATAAACCTTATACATAGTTGATCAATTATTTTATTACCGTATTAACGTTTCGCGCGCCTACGATATTCCATTACATAATTCATTCGGACAATGTCCCGTGAGTATTTACTAATTCAAAACACTCGGATGTAATGGAGTTTTCATCGGTCGGTCGCTTTGAATTAAACAAATATTCTCCGAGGACGCGGCCGTGCGCGATGAATAATAAACGGTACGTCGTCATAACCGCCGTTAGGTATTCCTTCTTTTTTCCAATTTGAAACCGTAACGACTGACGTCGTTATCACCCTCGCCGTAAAACGTGCTGACGGAAGGGTGGGAGTGGTATAGTCGTATTTATTTTTACGTTCGCCGCCGCCGTACAACGGTCGCGGCCGCTCAAATTATAGAAACGTCGGCGACGCATAATTTCTATTTTAGTTTGTCCGCGCGAAACGAACGTTTTGAACGCAACATATACATCACGAAACGCATAACGAACACAACAAAACCGATTGTTCGCGTGTACACCGTCATCGGCTGGTTCGTCAATCGATAAGTGTTCCGATTCTACAAAAAGCGTTTACAATTTTATCGACAAATGACGCCGGATCGGTCGAATCATTTTTTATTTGCTAATAAAACTAGCGTTTTTCGGACAATGGTTTTTCGAAACATCGTCGCTTGAATCTATACGACGTTTCAAAAGCTTTCTAAAATGTCCTTCCTTCTTGTACGCTACTTCGGACGAAATCATTATCGTCACTATAACCTCGTATATTGCGTTGAATTTAGGGGATTAGATTTCTCGATATTCTCCGATTCGACTTTGAGTAGTTAAATTTAATTCAACAACTACGGATTTCTACGACGTTTTCAAAATCGCGGTAATTAGAAATTTACGATAATCGTTATTCGAACTTTCGTAAACACTTCTAAAGCTATTTCGTACTTATTTAAAGGTTTATTTACACAAATGACCCTAATTTTCTCCTATTATTTTACTCCCGTTATTAACCTATTTATACATTTTACGTTAATGAAAACAATTAAATTTGTCACGACGTTTCCCTACGAAAACAATCGTAGAAAATTAATATAGTACGATTAATTACGTTCGTCGTTGTTTTTATTTTTTGAGTCACGGCACTGTTACCTTGGCATCGTTTATTTGAAAATGGATTTTTACATATATATATAATGACGGTATTATAATAAAAACATTAATTCAAATACGCGTCGTATAATTGGGTGGTAAATAAATTCGGATAAGGTGTAGCCCGGCGTCCCCAACCCATCGTCGACTTATTTTTAAAACCGAGAAATACTGAGCCTCTGACCCCCATTCAAAGACCTACTCGTTAGCCGACGATTATCGTATAATTTTATCGAGTATACGGACATTATCGCCGATTTTTTATTTCATTTTTTTTATCGATAACGCCGCCGCCAGTTTTATACGAATCATTACGAAACGACATCAAATACAAAGTACTCGCGGAATAACATGAAACGCGCTTAATTCAATACAATTCGATATATATATATATGGCGGTTTAAACAATACGCGTACCTTATTAATATAATACGTAGGATACGCGAACAATCGCGGCTCACGTTTTATAACCGCTGTTCTCGCCGTATATATTACGTTGTACGTGTAAACATACGCGAATCGTATATTAATTTTAAAAAATAAAAATTCGACCTTTTCCGTAAAAATGCGATTTAACGATATTAAATTGCGTACGATAAATTATTAACAAAAGTATACACACGAACGGTGTATTTTTGCGCCATTTTAGATGTAAAATCTAGACGAAAATTCGATCGCCTTTATAAGTGAACCGAGTGTCATTCAGCGAAATGATTGAACTCGTTAGCCACTTTACTAGGCTATTGCGCGCGAATCGGTTTCGATTTTTCCTTTTTTTATATTCCAACTATACAGCTACGGTGAAAAACGACGTTTAAACGTTTCCACGAGTATACCGAACCGGAAACGAAAACGTTTAATTAAAAATTGATCGATCATTGGTTTGGGTAATACGAAAAGAATATACTTCGCTTTACGTATTTAAAAGAAATCTCACACCGTGAGATCTGGAGAGCGATTGAGGCGGTCGTCGCCGTTATAAGAAAAGCCTTGCCCGGGCTTTCTAACAGTTTATCGTGTATTCGGTAAGTTTTCGACGGTTTTAAAAACAAAAAGGTTTTCGTTTCAAGGTATTTAGTGTAAAACGTTCCCTTAGCCGTGAATTCGGGTAACTCGATATTATTAGACTATCGGACACGGGCGGTAGTGACGTATAATAATAACGCGCGCGCTCCTCGACACATAGTTAACTATTCATGTTACTACAAAATGAAATATATGTAAACCCGTCATAGTTCTGTAACAACGAGAATAACGAAATCTTATCTTACTCTCGGGACAACCCTCGCGGGTGAATTTCCGTCACGTTCCATTAAGACGAGAAGACAAAAATTGACAGAGGCCACGACGACGTGCTACCCACGCGCCACTGTCTGCGTGTTCCTCGTAAAAATCGATACGAATTTTCGAAATCGAATCAAAACCACTGAATCACTCTGTGTATATATATATCGTAATTATTATTTCCCGGAGTTTCGTACGCGATATACCGTCGCGTCGTGTATGACGAGAAATACTTTCAAATAAAACAACACGTCGACGTTAATGTGACTGACGATATTACGATTCACACACACACACACACACACACACATACACTCTTTATACATATATAGGATCGAAATAATGATTATAGTACCGAACACGTAAACGGGTGTATTATACAACGAGGTCAGTTCTTAGAGTTAATGGCCGCCGCCGACTGTCTGGGAGGGATACGGGCCCGTCTCCGAAATCGTTTTCAATTATCCCGCTAGAAATTAGTGGACCATAAAAAAAACACGGGATTTGCATAAAACCGTGATTCCGCCGGCTTCCGGAACGCGTAAAATGAACGTCGGAACGAATGAATTATCGCGACGGAGTTGTACTATTATGCAATATGTACATTTTATATACGCGCGTGCGTATGCGTGTAAATACGTTTTCAGTTATTTGTCGACTTGTTTCCGTACAAATATGTTTGTTGTATTCAGATGCAATCTGCAAGAAGCTAATGCGGCAGAAGGAGAAAAGCGAGAAAAAACCCGACGACAAAACCTGCGTCGTCTCTTGAACACACATCGCGACGTCTGTTGTTTATAAGTAACGTTGATTTTGTTATTTTTTATCCCTGTAACGCACGTATCGGCGTTTAATTACCCGTACTACTTCGCGTTTATTTTAGCCGATCAATTGTCGCCGTTACGTCGTATCGTTAAATAAACGTTCGATCGTTCGACGTCCTTCGCAACCGATACGCGCCTGTGTAAAAGGGTTCGAACAACGATGTACGTAGTATATATATATATATATTTTAATCCGAACAAAAACCGAAAGAAACGCGTTCCGTAAATATTTTTTCGACTCTTTCGTTTCGCAAACACTGCTGCACGGTCCGTGTAAATATAATAGTAAGCCGTTTCGACGTTCGCGACGAATATTCGTCGAACTAATTTTGCTCAATCGTTTCCCCGTAGGAATATTACGTTTTACGCCGTCGCGCAAATCGAACGATTTTACATATTACTATGTCAGCGTCACACCTGTTCCTTACATACAACGTTTTATGTACATTATATTCGACGCGTATTACCTATATATATACGTACGATTCGTTAACGTCCCTTTGATCATGCGTAGATACAAATTTGACCAAAATACATATAAATAGAAGAGAGAGCGAAAAATAAAAGCTATAAAAGGGTATGCTGTACGTGTAATCGCGTCGACCGCGGCGCACACGTCTGCTGTTATCCGACGGACCGTTAAGTGTTGGCCCGAGATTTTCCGTACCATTTGATCTCGACCGTCATATTTATATATATATATATATATATATATATTATTTACCGACCGTGTTTTCCGCCCGTAAGTCGTACACGATAATAAATCGTGTATGCAAAACGTCGCCCGCAGTCTCCGGGGAGTACCTACCCGTAGGAAACTATTTCGCCGTCTACGCTCCGGTCGACTGTCCTAATGGTACACGCGCCGTGATACGCTCAGTCGGTGTCGTCGTCTAACGAAACACTGTCCGCCGAAGTCGTCTCGTCGTACGCGCGAGTCGCGACGACTACCCCGTACCGATTCGTTATCCTAGCCGCGAATAATAACGCTCTCGGGTAAACGGTTGACGACCGTCGGCCAACGGATCATCTTCAAACGGTAACCGATCGTTTTCGGATACGCGTTAATAAACGTTTGAACCGCGCGAAAAACGACTCCGACGAATCGTTTTTTACGCGACGACGATTATTCGTCGACCAAATATCGAAATGAAAACGCGTTTTCGTTTATTTACGGTATTTAACACGATGGCCGTTCGAAAATCGAGAGTTTACCGGCATTCGCGTAGCCGGGACAGTTTTTGAAAATGGTCCGTGAATATTCGTCGAACGAGAACGAATAAAACGTTCGTTTCATATCGCGGCAGATAATCGCCGTGTGGCGTTTACGAAAATCTCCGTGCGTATGAAATCGACCAAGAAAACGTGCATATTTTATTGTCTCCGTCCGTAACAACGGATACGCGTAGAATTTTAATCGTTCAAATCACGTCTAAATAAATCGCCCGACATCTCGTAGTATTTTTATTTTTTAATAAACCAAGACCGAAAAACAAATTGCGCGTTTTAAGTTTTTCCTTTCGAAAAAAAAAGAAACGACAAAACGCCGATTACTTCGTTAAACGATATTTTACGAAACAAGTAACACGACGAAACACCCACGAAAAACCCCTTTCTCTTTGAATTCGATTATAAGCTAGTAAACACACTCATTTTCGACCGTAGACGCCGCAATTGAAATTCCGCGTATCGTGATTTCGCCGTATTACCCGTTAAATATATCGCATGGAGAAATTTAACGATGGTATCGCACGTCCTACAAAACTATTTTTCCTTCCGTTCTGTTCCAAATATATAATATACAATATGTCTTTTTTTCGTTCGGCGTTTTCGGTTAAACGCGCAAATACCGTCATATCGCCGTAAATTATTCATATATATATATATATATACACACACACACACTCGCATTGTATTATCGCTTATCGGTGTTTCGATCATTTTTCCTGTACAAAAACAAAAAATGGGACATTATTAACCTTTTTCTATCCGATTACGATATTAATTAAATACGAAATTATTTTTCCCTCGCTGTATTTTTTTGTATTTTATTCGTCGTTATTACGTTTATTTTGTCATCCCGCGTGAATTTTGGTCACGTTTAACTTAAAGAAGTGTTGAATAATCGTTATCAGTTTTTTTTCGCGAAATGAATAACAAGCTAATTGGATATACGCGCGTTTCGCTACAGATTGATGGCGTTTATTAAATATTATAAATTTAATTCGAACTAGGTAAGTTTATTATAAAATTCCGATAATTTTTTCGTATTATTACGTTTCGTTAAAATATAATTCGAAAGTTTAGTACTTTTTTTTATTATTACATTTCTCGCGTCAAATATACATCAAATTACTCGGTCACGTTTTCATTTCGTACGAATAAAAGTATATAAAAAGTTTTTAGTTATTTTCCGATTATCGATAAATAATTAATATTAATTCAAACCTATTTACTCTATAAGCTACTTATAAAAAACGTGGATTGTCTACTTATATTTATTTTAAAATATTTAACTATTTTTAGTATCTGTCGCTATATAATTAATATTACGATTGTCTCGATTAAATATTTTTAAATATTTGTTTTATTATTATATAGTCGTTATTATAATCACGTAAGCATTTTCTAAGTACCCGTTTTTTTTTTCAATAATCGTCCGTAATTATTATAAATACGTTAACATTACCGAATAGTTCGTCGATATTTCTACGGAATTTAAAAAAAAAAACGTTAAAATTTAATACTTCGGTGCAAATATTTTTAAAAGGATTCGAATGGTTTTTTATATTTATTCGAAGTGTTGAAAATGATCCTGGTTAATTTCGAAAATAAATATATATAAACATATTATTACACTCCAGGGTTATGAATCATTCTATGTATATCATTAATATAATATTTTAGGCTACTCTAACATTTACAAATAAATAACACGATTATTTATAGTAATAATTTATAGCGCTATAAATCAAATATTATTATTATTATTATTGTTATTATTATTATTAATCGTCGAATATTATAGAATTATTACGTTTTAGATTCTGAGCGAAGCGATGGCCGATTTCCATTGTTATAACATACATTCGTCTTTTCAAAAGCACTTTAAAACATACTACTGTATATTATACAAATGACACGCGTCGTTGGCTACATTTGTATAAGAGATTTAACGCGCGTAGTACACAGCCGCTTTAAATATATCGTTTGTTGATACGTTTTTGTAGTTTTATCGGAAAATGTGCGTAAAACCTGTCGGACAACTGTGAACAGCGACAATTTCCCGATGAACCGAGCTTCGCTCCCAATTGTTTTTTAATACGATTTCTCGTCAAATTAAGTAAAACGATTTTGACGTCTTTTATATATATATCTGTGTGTGTGTATGTGTATGTGTATGTGTGTGTGTGTGTGTGTGTGTGTGTGTGTGTGTGTGTGTGTGTGTGTGTGTGTGTGTGTGTGTGTGTGTGTGTGTGTGTGTGTGTT
>JAIPRN010000486.1:0-82220 GCA_025469175.1 Geopemphigus sp. TES_GeoC_2020 | reverse complement strand
GGGGACCGAAAGGGGACAAAAAAAAAAAAAAAAAATAACAAAAACAAGAAAGAAAAGTTTTCATTGTTTTCGTCTGCCTCCATTTAGACGCAAAAACAACCGCAGTAGGTGTCGCCGTATGTGCCACACGCGTTATTACATTCCGTAATAATATATTTTTCATGCTTCACCTCTCTCTCCCTTTCTTTCTCACCCTCTCTTTCTTCATATATATATATGTAACTAACGAGAACGACATTTTTGTACGTTTTGTTTGAAATTAGACGCAGAGAGTGGAAAACGGTAGCTAAATGCGCCTTATCTGCGAATTTGGTCGTGGAGCATTAAGAAAAAACACGCGCGCGCACGCACACGCACGCGTACGCACATTACTTACCGATGTGTTTCGGAAGGAAACCGCTGTTTCGACGATAACATTCTCGTTAAAAGTCATTCTGAATAGCAGATACGCGCCAGCGTTCTTACGGGCTCTACGAACGTAAATAGACTCTTTATTATTGTTATTGTTATTTATTTTTGCTTTATCGCGGCAGTAAAAACTTACGTCACGACGTTTTTCCCGTTTGGTAATACGAAACGAAAAAACGCGGACACGTTCGCGAGTCTTACGTTTATTATTCGCCCGTAAACGCGTATCGAACGTTTAGCGCCGCGTTTGCCGCCGATGTCCGTATCGCCGGAGCCATACCCATTCGTGTACACACATCGTACGCGCCGTGTCAGATACGGAACGCCGGAGTATCGGTCGCCGTTTCCTCGCAAACCGTAACAATTTAAGCGCAATACGCGCTTGTCGTAACGCGATATTGATACGTTATCGAGTACACGCGACCTAATCGACGCGCGTTACGGTACGCCGACAAAATATTTTACAGCCGTACGCGGTGAATACGTCACGACGGTGTGGAACGTTCGATTTTCAGTACCAAAACACGAAAACGAAAACGTACTCGAAACGAATGCTTACGCGGGGATCGACGTGAATTATCGCGCCGCCGGATCGATTTTCGCCGACGTAACGAAATTGTTTACGAGGAACTCTAAACGCGATACGTACCGGCGAATCGCTTAAAAACGACGAACGACTATTCATTTACGTGACGACGCGTACGCTATTCGCCGTCGTACAGTTACAAACTACGACGTGCCGAAGCGTGTGGCGTACATTTGGTCGATCGCGACGTCGATTGATAAAGTCGGATACTACGCGTCCAAGAAATCGCGAAATTAAAGAAACGATAGATAATAACGAGTACCTAAATACCGATCGGACCGCGAAAGGCGAACTACGCGTATAATTGAATAACACGATCGTCGGAAATAAAACGCGTTCGTTACTGCAAACCGTTCGTTTTCGTTGCGCCGTCAATTCTATTTTTATACACGTCGTGCCCGGCCGTTAGTCGTTTTGGATTTCAGTTTCTATTATAATTATCGCGTTTTTATACCGTACTGGTGTCGCGTTACGAAATTGAAATGTTTATTACCGCGTTGGATTTAGTAACGGCCAAACATTCGGATTACGGGCCGTTACCATTTACGACCTATTCGTTATTATTAGTACGCTAGTCAAATTGTACATCAAGTATATACGTATACGTTAGGCGCTGTTTGTTTCTTTTTGCTAAGTTTCGTTTCCGACGATTTATAGACGTTCTACGTAACGTAAATAGCGTTTATTTCAATAATACGTTATTGATGAACAGCGAAAGCGTACCATACGAGATTTCGCTTGGATTATCGTTCTTAGTGCGGTATAAAATTTGCGGAGCTTGTTTACGCGCGAATCCCAAACGGTCGTTTGGACGTTTGGAATCGTCGACGGCGGTGGAATTTCGTCTTGTGTACATAATGTCGGCAATTTTCGAGAAAATAGCGAAAAACTAAAAAAAAAATTACGAATTTACGGGAATATCGGGCAACATTAACGATACGACACTGTATCTATCGCGTATTACTTCCTTAACAGTCGTTATTACGTCCGCGTTTATACGCGCGTCATTTTATTTGTTTTCGAAAAATTAACGCCGTCCGCTCGTCAATATTATAGGGCGCGTTTGCTTACGACGATCGGGACGTTGGTAGAGTACGAAATCAAAACCGAAAAGAAAACGCGTTCGTAGAAACGAAAGAAAAAAACGAAAATTCGAAATACGGTCGGAAAATCGTCCGGGCACCGTAATATCGAATTCGCTTCACTACGCAAACATAGGCGGGGCGCTCGCCACAGAGCTCTAGCGTTCTAAGATCGGCGCGCTTCGATCATATCGCCGTCCGAACAGCCGCACGGCACAATCCCACACTCGTATCGCAATAACCGCCGACCGTGACGGCGCACCGGCGGTGTGCACAACAGTATCGCGCGTTCTCCCGAGTATCCGGGAGTTTTAAAAATGATTTGTCTTCCGCGACACGATCGTACAGCGAAACGAATTGCGCGGTTTACCGATATCGTCGTGTCATAAATAATTCGGGAGCGCCTTCGGAGGCGACGGTACGGGGATTGTAGGCCGGTAGGCGGACCGCCTGGCTGGATTTGCCGGTAAACCGGCAAAAGACGGAACGATTCAGTTTACTGTAACGGCCGGTGGTAGGCGCCGCGCGACGTCGTTCCCGATTTTCGTTTCGAAATGCGCATATTTTCGGCCCGGTTTCATATAACGCGGACCGGGTGCGCGGCCGGGGATTTCGCGGCGAAATTACTTAACGAGGGAAACAAACGCAACGCATAAAACACGAATAAATCGCGTACCGTTATTCCGACGTATCGTCAGCGCGTGCGTACGGTTATTTCGCGTCCCCGACCGCGTCGTTCGCGATACCGGCGATAATATACATTTTCGTGACTCGGTCGTAAATATCGCGGTCGTCGGAATCCTAATAAGAAACGTACAAACAAAGACCGTATTCGTTTTTCGTTCGTTTCGCTGTCTTTTCCGCTCGCTACCTTTTACGTATTTCGGGGAAGGGGATTTCCCGCGGTTTTAGCGGGAGAAAAAAACTATTTTCCTTTTCTCGTGTCTCCTTTAGCACATTCCCAAAACGTTACTACGCTATATAAAATCAACGATATATTCGCCAGCAGTACGAACGGTACATACACACACACACACACACACTCAATGTCTATCATATTCGTCGGGCGCTATAAAATAGGCGTTTTATAAACGCGTTCGTTTTCACTTTTAACATTATATTCTCTCGCGAAAATTACGACGTCAATTTTTACTAACACGACGACGATTTGATTTTTATTTACTTTAATACGAACGTCCTTATTTGTTGTCGAAATTAAAAATCCGAAACGAAAAAGTCCATCCGTCCGGGTGCCAAATCGTTTAATAAAGGGCGATCCCGGCGACAACTGTCGAAAGCGTTTTTCTCTGTTAGATTTCCAACGATATTTCAAAACTATCGCGCCCAATGGCGACGCGTTAATGACGCGTGTTGTTTTCGGCCGTAGTTTCGCGTTGTACACGATATTCCGTTTATATTTTTGTCTTTTAGAAAATTCAACTCGAATAAACGATATTTCATAAACGATCAGACCGATTTATGCGAGATTCGCGATATATGCGGTTAGCGGTCCCCGGAGTGACGTAAAAACGAAAAAGAGAAAAAATCGATCCCCGTGAAATTATCATCTTAACCCCGCGATATTCATATTTTCGTATTAACTTTATGACAGCTTTCATTGATCGAGGGGGACGCGGAAAATATGTTATAGTTAAACAAAATACAAAACGCGTAACCAGCTGTGCGTAGTCGACCTTATTTCTATATTTGATTTTCGTTGTTTATGAACTATAACTTCCTGCCGAAACCACCGGGAACAGTCCCGAAATCGATTAATTCCTAAAAAATAGTCATTTTTATTTCAGCGTACGACGCGAAATCGGACGAATATTTATTTTTAATCCTCGACGTCGAAATACGTTTAGTCGTTACGAGTCGCGCGTTACGTCCGACGGTATGTGCGATATGTTGAAATTACCAAGAAGAAAATTGTTTTTAAAACAGCTCGATAAATTTTTGTCCATATTTAAAAATATTTTATAAATTGAAATAAAACGGGAACTTTTTTTGGTAGCGTTAAAAACTCGAAAGGCAACCGATATAAATATATATATTATAGTCGACGAAGTAATTTTATAATTGACTGTTTGACTGGTCGTGTATATCAATTCCACAAAAATTTCCGCCTCCGGCAAATTAGATTTGATTTTTAATTTTTAATTTTATTTACGCTACATCCAACGTATTCGCCATAAATACATTTTGAAATCGTTATATTGATATTCGTTTTTCGGTTTTAATTATTTCAAATTTATTGACCTCCCCCCACCACCACCACCATCACGTTTGTCGCTATCGACGAACGGTTTATTATTTATATATAATACGAACGTTTCGAACATATACATAATTTTGAGTCGAGTTTAGTTTTTTTTGATACAAACAAACATGTTTTTATTTCGTTGGGAACAACCCCGTACAGTAGTATTCCGTTTGTTCCAATAAATATTCGTTCGTTAAATATTCGTTATGACGTATTATATATTTTCGGGGCTGTTGTGGTCGTAAAATATTATCCGAATTTTACGCGAGAGTAATTATAAGTTAAACCTTCGCGGCGTATTTGCTATTAATCCACCGATAACGTCGTCGCGTACGGTTTATTAAACGCATTTTTCGCTCGCCACTTTGAATACACTCCGGGCGGATTTCACGACAAAGCGCCCGGCGTCGAAGATCGTTCGTTTATGGAACGCTCGCGGTGTCTCGATCGAAATTCTCTCGAAACGAATACTTACGCCGGTTGTGCGTGTGCTTGTGTGTGAGCGTGTTTCGTAAGAACGGTTCGATACGTTTGTAATCGTCGAGACACGCGATCATTATCGAACGTTTTACAAAAGGCTCGCGCGTCATTAAAGATGGTTTTCCGAAACGGGCAATAGGTTTAATGACCGTGCTGTGCGGGCGCGCTCGTGTGTTTTTTCCCGATCACGAATACATAAAGGACAAAAGTCCGATTGCTCCGTTCCGTCGTGTATTTATTATATATATATATATATAAATATACGGCCAAGTCGACGTTTAAGCCGTGAAATTAGTTGCCATTGCTCTCGATGTATTCGGTACCGCTTTCCCAGCCTCCCTCCGCAAACCGTCACGCCGTGTCCAAACAAACTCTCACGTAATATATATATATATATATATATATATATGGTCAAGGTCCGGTGGAGTCCATTAGTTTAAGCTCAGCGGGAGAAATATCCCGAGCAAATAAATCTCGCCGGGCCGAAAGCCATAATGTTAGCTTATTGTCGTCCGTCCCCGCCGCCGACGTTTAACGCCAAATCGATAGGAGGGACCACCGCCCCGATTATTATTTTTATTATTATTATTATTATTCGGTCTACGCGCGGGGACGTTTCGGGTGGCCAACGGCCGAGCGGACGACAGATTCGTCGAAAACGAATAATAATCGTACGACACGCGCGTCGCCATATTACGCGGCGGGATGTGGAGACGTGCGAACGACGTTTC
Source organism: Geopemphigus sp. TES_GeoC_2020 (assembly GCA_025469175.1). Lineage (NCBI taxonomy): Eukaryota > Metazoa > Arthropoda > Insecta > Hemiptera > Aphididae > Geopemphigus > Geopemphigus sp. TES_GeoC_2020. The sequence continues at coordinate 76,670 of JAIPRN010000486.1, read as the reverse complement.
TTTACGACGGCGGTCGTCGTGTCGGCATTTAACGACGACGTTCAGAATCCGGACGGCCCGCGCCACAAACCGGCGCGACGGGGGTGAGCGCCATTTCCGCACATAGGTTTGTGGCACAACCGAAACGAGTCGCGCGACCAACGACGGCGGCCGGTCAACGTATTAAAATCGAACAGACTTAAAAAACTAGCGCCGTTCTTTTATCGAACCGAATGCGCCGGTGGTAAAACCGCAATAATAAAATCGTAAAGCCGATTTTTTTCCGGTTCCCTGGTATCTGGTCCCGGACGTCTCGAGTTATTGCGTAGTTTCAAACGAAACGGTCGGTTTCGACGAACGACATTTATACGCGTCGCGGAAACGAAAAAACTTTTTAACGAAAAATCGACCGACGCCCGTAGATTTGTCCGTTTACGTTCTCGTCAACGGTATCCGGTTCATTACGTTTTTACACGCCCGTATATCTTCGGCAACGACGGACGACGACTTCGTCCAGATTTTCCCGATTCCGATAGTCTTAATTAACGCGTGTCGCCTAATCCCGGCTACACCGGATACCTTCGTCCGGATAACGATTATTATGTGTCGGTCGCCGAGCGCGCGCTTCTTCCGAACGTTCGCCGAATTCGTTGCGGAACGTATTAGAAAAATTAAACGCTCCCGCGTCGCCCGAAAGGAGTGTAAGTTGGATGCGCACGTCGCAAAAAAGACTCTCGTCGTCGGTCGTTAACCGTCGGGTATGGCGTCGACGAAAAACCTTCGGTTTGACGAAATTACCATAATAAAGAGGGAAAAGTTTTCGGAATTCAATCGCGAGCAATTGGCAATCTGTTACCGCCGGTGTTTTTTTTTTCGTGCTCCCCTATATAGATACGTATACGCGTATAAGTGTATACAATCAAAAGAAATTCCATTTTGGACGGCGAACGGGAAAAAGAAACGAAAAGTGCCGATTTGAATGGGAGGCCCGTTATATTAAAATGGTATTGTCGGACGGAAACAGCCTGTTTTGCATAATTGACCGAAGAAGACATAAGTGGCCCGCAAATTGTATATTTACTTTTTTCGGGTTATCGCGCAGCCATATACAACCCCGGGGACCGACCATATAGTCCGTTCCTATTGTAGAAGGGGGGGGTAGGGAAGCGCGTTTGATTGAAATGAATATTTTCGAGAACGCGACGACAACAACGTCGAGCAACGCCATCGAGCAACGGGTGCCGGGGACGGGGTGGGGAGGAAAATAACTTTCGATCGTAATTATTATTCCGCCGTTTATTTGGCTGATGGAAATCGGAAGAAGCCGTGTAATACGGTTATAATTAACAGTCGTCCGCCTCCATCCGTGTTTCCGAATCAACGAATCGACGCGACGATTTTTCGAAACAAAACGACTCTGGCGACTGGTCCACGTTGTCCGCGACGGGTGCCGGTATTTCGAAACGATTTCGCTCGAAATCGCCCGGCCGCGATACAATTTGCCTTTGTTCTCGTCGTTTCACAACGTATCCTTATAGAAGCCACACAACCGAGAATACGCCGCTCTCGAAACAAAAGAATATTAGTATAAAATAGGTTATCCGTCAAATGTGGACTGCTATCGTCCCCTTTTGGCGTTTAATTGGATTCGATTCTGTACGTATATGTAATACGTACGTCTAATATTATCGTGTTTCCGAATTTGTTGTTTTTTTTTTGGTTTTTAATATAAACGAAATCGACGACGATACACAAAAACTGAAATCAATCCTCGGTTAGCGTCGGGTCACATTAATAATGCGCGTGTTGTTACGTAAAATATCGAATTCCTCGAAATACGTAATACGGTGAATAATTAGAATAGAGGGAACTCGCGTATCGTACCATAATAATGTGTCGTAACGTGTGTATCGTTGTTTGTCCAAAGTAATTTTTATTACGAGTAATTCGTTCGATATATATATATATATATTTACAAATTTTTTGTATCGATAAAAACGGCGGACTGAAACGCGAATAAAAAATTACAATACGGGAATCGAATATCGTTCGCACGTAAAACTGCGGAAAACCGTCCGAATAAAGTTTCTTTTTCCCGGCGTTATACCCGGAAAATGCGCGAATTTAACGTCGTTTTCGTCGTATCGTTACAACTTGATGTACAATTTACAATATTATCGCGCGCTCGTTCGTATTCGTATTTTAGGCGAGTTAACATAATCGTTACACCGTAAAATATCGAAGCAGTTTAGGTTAGGTAAGGTGGTTACGTCGGAGTCGGTGTCTCTAACACGGTATAAACTTAAAGAGTCCCGAAGTGAACTTTCGGTCACCTTTACTGGACTCTCCGATCCGGGTTGGATATTTGAATTATGCAGCGTGGAACGAACCGACGACGACGATTCAACGACGGCCAAGTAACGACGAGAAAAATACGTGTCGGCGACTATGTGAACGTTACGAAACAATACACCGGACAGGTGCCGTGACGAATGTCTTACCAAAGAGGCGAATGGTTAGGAACGTTCTACGACAATTGGTTAGATACGAGGACATTGGCGAATGAGTACGAAAAATGACTTACGGACCCACGAAAATCGTCAGAGGCCATGGATGTTTCGGCGATTATTGGGAAATAGTCGGTAGACTCGAGTGAACAACGGGCGTCCGTTGTGGGTCGGTCGATGACGCGTTCTTGAAGTATACGAAAAATATGTGGAAAATATACGGAAAATATTGGGAACGCCGAACGTGTTTTTGAAAAGACGGTGGACCGAACGTCGGCGCGAAGGACGCGAAAAGATGCGGAAAAAAGCGATCGGTCAAGTTTTACGTGTCTGGGCCGGGACCCAACGTGAGCAGTGTTCGTATTCGTTTTTTGGTAAAAACTTAATTACGGCGTACTCGTAAACGGATATTATTCGTTTCGATAGTAAACGACGCGTGCGTCCCATACATGCCGCCACTGTTCGCACAACAAGTAATGCCTAATACGGATAAGTGCGGTGGGACGTTCGGAAAAATTATCGGGTTAGTTGTTGTTATATAATATTGTACACGCCCGTATAGCGATACAATCGTTGAAAAGCTAGGATTATTTAAAAGCGTCCAAACGGGTATTACGCCGCGAATATCGTAATTTCGTAAACATAACTACGCGCGTTATCGGCCGTTTCGGTTAAAAGTTCGCCCGTCGTTGTTCATCATCCGAGTGCGTAATAATCGATCTCGGGCCGAATTCCCCGAAACGCGCGGTGCCGATAAAATTGCGGCAAAAATGATTCGCCCGCTGTTTCCACCGACTACTTTGTTCGGTTAATTGAAACGGCGCTCGGATAGTTTCGTCGCGGTTTTCCGCATTATACTCGCGCGTTATTGCGGTCACCAGTGTATCCGACTGTACGAAATAAATCCGAAATAGGCTTTCCGTTATTTCGTTCGCGACCAGGAAACTTATCGCCGCCAGACAATTTCTATCTCGTTTCACTATATATTATTCGCGACGCCGGACGGGTTCGTCGCAAGTACCGGCCGATCGAGACGGTCCGAAATTTTCCATCCGTACAGAAAACATACCCGAAACGAACGCAACCGCGCGAACGCGTACGGCCCGGGGAAGACGGCCGAATAACGAAGATGATTACCCCTCGTTTGTTTGCGCTTACCCGTGTTCGATTCAAACGGCCATTGAGAGGGTCGAACGGATACAGGAGACGTGCCCCTATTTTTATTCCGAACTACCGAAAGTCAGTGACCATACGGGTTGACCGGAGGAGTTGGTTTGTTTCGCGTCCGGGAAAAATCGGATGGACAGTAGAATTATGTAATTCGGCTCTCGTTCGTTTACTACGTAGTCGCGTTTCGGAACCGACGTATTTTAATCGATCGCGTAAACGGACACTAACGATAATAACGGCCGATTTTGTCGGGACAAAACAAGACCTAAGCACCGGTTACACTAAATACGTGCGCGTGTTTTACAGGATGTCACGGATATCAGCCAAAGTTCACCGAACCCATTGGCAACATCACTGTTCCCGTCGGACGAGAGGCCATGTTTACGTGTTACGTCCACAGCCTCGGCGGCTATAGGGTGAGTGCGGCGCGCGTTTTAATTACTACAATTACGTTATAACGTATTTGTTTCGGGCGCGGCACGACTATCGCGAATAAGGAATTCGTCGAATGCAAGTAATTAATATTAAACGTTGCCAACGACGTGTATTCGGAAACGGCGAACTCAGCTGTAACTATCCGAAGGATTCATTAAAACGTCTAGTTAGGGACTATCGTTAATATAGTGTTCTCGAGTTATTTTAGGCGCAATTAACGAATTCCGCGATACAACGAACGGCAATATCCGCGTATTTCTCGAAATCGCGCGTAAAAATCGATATACCGTGTACACCACGATGGCGATAAATTCGCGCGCGTGGTAAGTGGCACGGCGTACAATTTGGCGCCCGGGATAACAACGCGAGCACGTGTTACGATTCGTCACTAATTTACCGTTCAGGTTCCTGTTCGTCTTTTCGTTTGTCGGACCCCGCGAACGCGTTCATTTTTGGTTTTTTATTTTTCATTTTTCGATTCGTACAGGTGGCCGACAACGAATCGATCGATAGGAGAACGTCGAGAAAATTAAGTCGAGCGCGAATGTTTTATTTGAAAAATCGTATCGAAGCGCGTTGGTGCAGTGCGTTAGGAGCGAAAGCGCGCAGTAATTAATCTTTTGTCCGACTAGCAACGTTTATGGAAACACTCGGTTATTTCGATTGTGTAGACGACGAAAATTGATATCTAAACAGGTTGACGGGTTATTTTTTTGAAATGACTACCTAAATTCCTTACTAAATCGAGTAATTATTATGTATATATACACTAATCGAGAATACTTAGGTAATACGTCAATACCAAATGTCTGGTAATCGTAATTTCTCGTTTTCGTGGCATACAAATAAATATAAAACCGACGGGTCGTCGTTCGGCGTTTGTTATTTTTCGTTTTCGGCCAACTACGCGGTTACATTTATAAAACGCTTACGACACTATGCGTCGCTTTACTTAGTGACACCGACACCGAAATCAACGCCCGAACCATTAATCGTGAAAAAATACGTCTTATTCCGTACTCGACGTCTAAACGGTGGCCAATGAATAAAATGCACTTCAAATCGAACTCTCCCCGAAAATAAACAAAATCGATTCGAAATCAGGACGGTAATTAATGAAAAGCCGAAACAATTAAGAACTCGGTAATTACAATTACAAATGTAACGTCGGGCTATACGGTAATGGAGAGGGTACAGGTAATGTACACGCGTACGCCGAATCCAGATAATCCAGGATAATCAACATACAACTCGATGAACTTTCGTTTTATCGTAATTCGTAGTTCTTCGCGGCGCGTCTAATTGCACGAATAAAAATATTTTCGTTCGGAATCAGTAAATACGACGACCATTAGTGTACAGAACTATTTGAATAAACTACAAATATAGAAAAGTTTATGATATTGCGTTCACTAGCTAACAATCATTTTCGATATTTTAAAACCCGAAATCGCTACGATATATTATCCAACGTCGATTTCGATCGAAATCACCGATAACCGGCGGGTTCTAACACGAAACATTTTAATCCGTCGTCCCCATATTCGTCCCCCTTACGGATTATTCTACGTAAAATCGAAAATTTCCCCTCGACATTGGGTTGCGTAGTCCGAATCCGTTTTATGTCGTTTGGTTCAAAACGCGTGTGATAATCTCGAAACGGTTAGCGTAGCGGTCAATAATTAAACGCGACGAACGATCGGAACATTGAGTGCAGTCGAACGGTTGCTCCGAATCGAGACGCGGATAAAAACCAAACCGAACGAGACGAGAAAATAAACTTTTTGTTTTTGAAAAGCGATTATCGCGCCGTTTTTCGAACGTCCTGTTTTGAAAAATTACGATACTTACGTGTCGGTCGTTGTTAACAACGCGGTCTCGAATATCCGTCTGTACTCTGCAAGCCGTCTTTTGTTGACACGAGGTGATTTTTTCTCTTATCTTACGGGTTCAACATTTCGTGGCCAGTATTGGTGAATTAGTACTTTAGGAGCTCCCGTCGCAACGTTTCGAATCGGGTGAACCTTAGAGGGACCATCCAGTAGTGTTACCTCGTTAAAAACAAAACCGCTTAACTCGAAAACGTTTCTCCGAAAATTTTCGTCGAACGACGTGATCAAATAACGATATGCGGTAATAGTCGTCGTTGTTCCGTCGTCTTCGAAAAGCGACATTTCAAATCGTAACTTTGGGACTTTGCATCGGCGGTCCGGTGTACGTTAAGCGTATTCGGTGTAATGGGACGTTTATTTTTGCGAAATTAAATACTTTGTTTACGTTACGGCACTTACATTGAAACGTCGGTGTCTCGAGTACGACGCGGCAATTTCGAAAATGAAACGTTCGATTCGTCGTTTCGTTCAGTTCGGTATTTTATTCGCGTTCCTTACGAATCGGCGCGACCGTTGTTAAGCGAGTTCCGTATTTACGTTGCGACGACGCGGACGTTTCGAAACGGCCCCGTTGGCGGGAAGGGGAACGGAGGTGTAATAAGAGAACGGTGTTTTTTTTTCTCGCTTCCCCGAGTTTTCCACTCGGCTGGGTAACAATTGGCGACAAAGTGATTTCGGCGCGCCCGCAAACGTGTCGGAGCGGCCGCCGTTACGGAAAACGCGAGGTCGGGCGCGTAAGAAAACGAGCGAAAGGGAACGAGAGAGAGAGAGAATGAGAAAGTGAGTAACAGAGACGGACGGCAGACGGAACGGAACGAGACGTTAAACCAATATTAAAACGGGACACGACGAAACAAGTAACACGTGTAATATAATGCCGGGTTCGGAAATATTATTGCGCACGGGGACCCGGGCAGGTATACGGTTATTATTATTATTATTATTTCGGGGTGGGTCTGTTTTGCATGGCAAACGATCGAAATATCCGGAGACGAAATTCCGCGTCGCGCCGGCTTCCTTGAATACCAAACTAGCCTCACATGTGCGCCACGCCGCGGACGGGTGGGGCCGGTTACGCACGTTCGAACGTGCAAACGTCGGCGCGCGAGACGCCTTTGTATTCACCGGTTTGATGGTTGAGGCGGTAGTGTGTGTGTGTGTATGGTGAGGGTAAAATGGTTTGGGGAAAAAAAGGCCGCCGGTGGCGAGTGATTTATGGCGATTTTATGACGACGACCGGTGATACGCGAACGCGTTCCTTAAATTTGTATTGAATGAACTCTACGCATACAACACGCCCTTGATGAAACAGCCGCGAACATAACGAATCGACCGCTGGGGTTTCGATACATGTATATGTTTACGTACGCGCGGTGTTTATGACGAAATACAGAAACCGACCTTTATGTGACGGACTAAAAGAAAAAATGTCGGTGGTGAAGCTCGGCTGTGACGTGCTATAAGCGCGTCGCCGGAAGTGATGAAAATTCGAATATTTTAATCTGGCGCGTTCCGCGATATCGCCGCCAATGTTGCGAACGCAAACCGCGTATTTTCCGTACCGTTTTACGGACGCTAGACGGAAATACGGCCTGGTCGGACGGTATCGTATTCGGAATACGATTCGAACACTCGTTATCGTCGGCGTCGATTTTCGACGTTTCTATTGAAAAGACGTAGGTTAATGTTTTGGTTTCGAACCGTTTAATCGAAAATCTACTCGGGACGAGCCGATATATCCGAATCATGTTTGACGGAATTTGTTCCGTCACGCGTGCGTGCTGGCAGTAGTTACCGTGGATGATCCACTCGCGCTAATGATAATCGTTTACTGTTCGTACGACACGCGTCCGCGTGTCTACGGACACTATCCCGATTAGGAAAAAAGTGCCCGTATTCCATTATCCGTGACTATTTCGACGATACGATCAGATTTTTGTTAGCGCGTCTCGAGTTATTTATATATATATTCGATACGACATTTGGCAAGCCGTTTTCCGCCTACAGACGCTTTCGGCATACAGGCAAATACGGCTTACGGTAAAAACCGAAATAAATTTCGCTTCGTAATAAACGAATAATCGTCGTTACAAATATAACCGCGTCGTGGACAAATGAAATTCCGGAAAATTTGATCGAGGTTCCCTGTTGATTTCGTTACGCTTTCCGTGAATATTAATTATATCGTTTTAGAGGATTTTCGAGGAACCGTTTTGTGTTTCGAATTTAACTCGATTTCGTTACGACGATCCGATTAATTACTAAATAATTAGACAATTGGTTTATCGGGATACCTACACGGAAATCATTTTCGAAAACAAACGGCACGCGCCCGTTGTTCGTGTCTATTCTTTCGACGCGTGTACGAGCCGAAGTTTTATTACACGATTTCGTCGGGGCGAACGTTCGTTTTTACGGTTTTTAGTTTTCCATCGAAACCGGCGGACCATTGGGCGGGCGTACTACGGCGATAATACAACGACGATCGTCACTATTATTGTTTCCTTTTTTATCCGGTCAAACCGACGTCGGATTCAAAAATTGCGCGAACGACGAATAACGTGAACGCGTTGTCCGAAAAAGGCGCGTACGTATATACGCTGTCGAGCAACGTGCCTATAGTGGACACGAAATAAAAGCGACAAACGACCGATCGCCCCTGTTCGCCGCGATTTCCTCGGTGACGGGCCGACCGTTCGAAAACTTAATCGTACATTTCCATATAGCGTATTACGCTACTAGCGAAACACGGCGAAAAGGATTCGACGAATTTTAAAAAATAGGCGCTCGAGCCGTTTTTTTCGAACGCGCTTTACACGTACGTACACAACAGTCGTTCCATTAACGACTTTACAATTCTGGGGAATTTTCGTGTGTATTATTAGCGGATTCCGCCTATTGTTCTAAACGGTCAAAAATACAGTTCACGGTATTGTTGAATAGTACGTTTCATCGGCCGTACGATATCGACAAACGCAATTCGATTCGCGAACGTCGTAATTATATTCCCTTGTTATTCCGTTAAAATCGGAAAAATGTATATTTCGACGAGTATTAACGTTATATTTTCGTTCGTTTTCGAAACGATTATAAACGAATTATAACTGGCGAACGCGCGTGGTGCACCTTCGTATTCTCTAACCGGCGGATTAAACGAATATTATTGGAATCGTATCCGGGGTCGTTTTTTTAACGCGTATATAATTCATAAATAATCGTTTAAAATGACACGAACGACGACGTTTCCGTAACTTATTCACTTGGCTGAGTTAACGAATCGTTTCGACGGAAAACTCCGTTTATTGATTATCGGATTCGGAAAGCGGCGGTCGTTTTATTAATGAGAACGTAATAGAAAACTCAGTGGCCGTACTTTATAGAACAGCCGATCGAGTGTACGGGAGTATTGGAGAATCTTTCGGAGCGATATTATTTTCATAGGCGAAATTCGAATACGAACGACGACACGGATAATGTTTTTCCGTATTACGTTGTCGATTGTTTCCGTGACGAGAAAAGGTCGAAATTCACGCGGTCATTTTGTAGTTATATACACATACACACACACAAACACGCGCAATATCATCGCTGTCTTGTAATTCTGAAACGTATTGCGCGCCATTCCTCTAAACCGTAAGGGTCAAAGTATTGCGTAAGTTTGGTTAAATTTACTTTCTACGACGGCGGCACCGTACGTACGGTCAACTTTTAGGGTTGCGAGGGTGTTCGAGTCTTTGTCGAACAAAAGACGTGCCAATTGTTCAGAAAGTTCGGCGAAACTGAATGCTTCACCTTTAGCGACGAAATCTCTCGAAGTATTGCCGACACAACGATTGAACCGTTTCGTTTCAATATCGAGGGAAACGCCGCGATTTCTTTTCCGCGACCGTTCCCGACAATCGATTCAATTATATCTAGGCGACGAGCCGACGTCACGTCCCGGGCGCGTTTTTCCCAATTCGACCGAAGCGTTCGATAGCGTCGCCGTAACGACGTCGGTTCGTTGGTTATTTACGTCGGATCTTCGTTTACGTTTAGGTCGGTTGGGTGAAAGCCGATACGAAAGCTATCCAGGCCATACACGATCACGTGATCACGCATAACTCGAGAGTGTCTGTGTCGCACGCGGACGACTCGACGTGGAACTTGCACGTGAAGAACGTTCAAGAAGAAGACCGTGGCCAATACATGTGTCAGATCAACACCGACCCGATGATAAGTCAGGTAATGTTTGTTTATGTAGATTATGTGACCGCGACCATACTAATCGCCATCTGTACGCTACGATTGTTCTCCTCAGGTCGGTTTTAATTTTCGATTTCTATAATCGTCGAATTTCGTAAATCCGTTCGGGTGATTCGCGTTTACGTGTACTATACGTACATTATTGTTATAACACCGAGACGGCGAAAACCGTTTTAAAAAAATGTATCGCGAACGTATAAGTTCCTATAAATTATTCTCGCTACAAAACGGAGACCGACTCTAATGGAACACTTTTCAATCGAAATGCCGTATATATATATATAACCGTAAGAAGTATTAAAATTATATAATGGAAGTTCGTAATTACGTCTAAGTTATTTTATGTTTAGTTTCACAGCTTTGAATATGGTACATAGAACGAACGGTTTAATATTCTTTTATGTTATATTCGATTTGGACTTTTTTTCTTTTTTAAATCAACTCCGGTTTAATATTCGGGTCGTTATTTATTTTTAAATATAAAGAAGTGTATAATAACTTCCGAATTCGGTTATAACTTTGGTCCAATGCGCGGCGGATAGCGGAGGAGAACTAAATTAACATTATTTTCACTTATTTTCGGGGCTTGACAATAATATTTTCTTGTCGTGTCACGAGATTTCATTAAAATCGCTAATCTTTCCACTTGGCTTATTTACCACTAGTCGACGGGGAAAGCGATCCGGTACAAAGAATATCGTATTATTATTTTTATTATTATTAGCTCTTCTGGTAGAACAGTTTTCCCTTTTTATTCCTCCTTTACGAATATCCCGTAAATTTCGCGACGGAACGTATAATTTCCGACAAAAGTGAAATATTCCCGGGGAAAAGTATTCGCCCACGGGCCAATGAACAGAAACGTTACGACGCGTACAATTATTCTATCGGAACGATTGATTTTCCTCCTCCTCCCCGGGTATTAATGGTCGCCATCATTCGGTAATCGTTCGACGTCCGTTTTTGTATATGATTAGATGGGCTACTTGGACGTGGTGATACCGCCGGACATCATTTACGAAGACACTTCGGGCGACGTAATGGTGCCAGAAGGAGGAACGGTAAAGTTGACGTGCCGGGCCAAAGGTTACCCGAAACCGCACGTTTTATGGAGAAGAGAAGACGGCAGGGACATCGTCATTAAGGACGGCAGTAGCGCGAAAACTAAAGGTGAGTGGTTGTACGGTTATTAGTTTTTTGTTCCGCGCGAAACGGGAATAGCGCGACGAAAATCGACGTAACCGGCGTGAATTTGAAACGAACAGAACCTAATCGGAACGGTGGCCGAGTAGTTTACGCAGCGAACACATCGCGCGAAACGGATTCAATTTTCGTTCCGTATATTCCGCGGGCGACACACGCGCGTAAGAAACTGGAACAGGCGTGGGACCGATGTACGGACCACGTTCGCGATCGTAATAATGTACATTTTCGCAGGACGATTCGGAGGACCCACTTGTGGACGTATAGTTAAAGTTTCTGTCGCCACGTATTTTTTTTCGAATCGACTGTTGTAGTCGACCGAATTTAATGGCGGAAAAAATTTGAGCTAATTAGTTTCATCTGTAGGAATATTTTGAAAATCAACTAAAACGACGTTATTTTTTACGATTCGTCTAAAATTTTAATACGTAAAGAAACGTTTAATCGAAAATCTATACCCGCAATCGCCTAGGCAACAGGTTTACGCGTCGACTCTGTCTACACAATTAAATTGTATTCGTTTTTAAGCGGTCGAATTTTCGTCCGGATTTCGGTTTAAGTACCGTCGTATTGCGAACAGAAAATCGTCGTACTCTCACGAATTATTGACACATGCATTCGGTTAAAAGATAATGGTCTGCCGTAGGGACACTCGCGCTAATAATCATTTACCATTCACTGGCCACACATTTCGAAAATGTCATTAAAATGCCCCGTGTTTTTCGCTCGTTTAAATTCCGATACGCACGTACGAGTCGTATCGGAGTAACAGTTTTCGAGTTGACGATTTTAAGCGCTTTCGTTTCGCGCGTGACTCTTCCCGGTTAAAATACGAACAATTAAATTGGTCGCGTCCGCGTTTTTCAGAAATACGTAAATTTTAATTAAAAAAAAAAACCGAACGAACGCCCGATATGATGGCCTTTAATTTTAGTCACGTGTCTAAAAAAAAAAAACAAATACCAAAGTACCAGGCCATTACGACTAACCGGGGGGGGAGGAGGAGGTTTTAAAAATAATATTTTTATCGACCCGACGAGGAAATCGTAAAATACAAATATTATCGCCCCATAAACGCCGCTCTCATTGTTTTAAACAAAAAGGTCGTATTGTGAGTTAACATAAAAATAATACAATCGACACCCGACGAAATGTACTCCCTATATTTATAGGCGCGTAAAATATAATTTACCGGCACATAATTCGATTTAAATTGATTAGAATTTTATTTTTTCGATATTTTACGACGTCTTCTCTTCCTACTCTTCCCCCTCCCCCCACCACAATCCGGGTCGCACGTAAAACATATCGGTTGTCGGTTAAAAATTCAATTCGCGCAAAACTCAATTAACGGTTTACGGTTTACCGCTTACGTTTCATCCGGTGAACTCGATGTGTTCACTCTCCAATACAGACTCGTCGTCGTCGTCGTCGTCGTCGTCCCGTAGTTCGATAATCGAAAACGTGTACTCAACGCCGACACGTAATTCCAGAGGTAAAAAATAAAATAAAAAAAAACTACCATAATAGACACGATAGCGATTTCTTCGTCAAACTCTAATGGACGAACTTTGCGTTCCCGTCTCGACGTCAAACTCTTCCGCTAATAAGGAGCTGGTTTTTATGCACCTACCGCGGCCGCCGGCGTCACCGTTGTTCCTGTCAAAAACCCGCGTTTTTGCGAATGGCAGTTCTCCGGCTTGATACGGTCACAATAGTCCCATTGTCATTACTTCGTAGACACCAGACATGCTTTTTTCCATTGGCAAATTTAAAAAAGAAAAAAAATATATATATATAATAATAATAATAATAAGGACGATAATAAAAAAAAAAACTATATTCGAAACTCTAGTTGGAAAATGAATAAAAAAAAATAAGACGGAAATAATCGATACCTCTTAATCCCAGTTTTAAACTTCAGATAAAAGTTTCTTCCGCCCTCGTTTTATTCTCCAAAGGCTTATTGAAATGCAGAGAAACGAAAAAAAAAAATATATCTCGCCAGTTGGGAAAAACAATGGACTTCGATGCAACCGAGATAGGGTACGGATGTACGGATCGGACGGTTCGGACGGTTTTGCCCCTCGACTATGTTCGAGAGCGAAAATAAAAATTAAAAAAATAACTCGATGTCATCGTTAACGTTTTACGCGATTTCTTGATTTTCGTATTTTTTTTTTTTGTTTTCTACTTCCTTTCAGTCTTAATCAAGCTCTCGAACGTCCGCTATTGTCGTACTAAAACCTTCGTGTGATACACGTTCTCGAAAACGGGTACGTGATTTCTCCAAGATATCGTATCCGATATAAACAAAACGATGATCAATATGAAAATATACAAACGTCGAACATTACGGCGTTTTTTATTCGGAGCGTTTTATTGCGTTGTTCACCCGCGAGACATTGAACGTATAAACCGAACGGTTTTCCTTTTTATCGCGCGTCTGTACGTTGTTTGAGCGCGTTTACTTCTCTATGTGACGAAGGATTACGATTCAAAGTCGTATATAATACGCGTACATTTTTCGCGCTCAAGGCGTTTACGAAAACGGAGACGCGTGTAGTCGTCGTTGTTTTCCGTTTTACTTTTCGGGCTGAAAATACATTGCGAAATACACGCGCGTTAATATTACTCTCTCGTACACGTACGTACCGAAAATACGGAATCGAAGTTGCACAAACGACGTGACGAATTAAAACGACGTCGACAGTTCCGAAGTTCCGAATTTGCGTCGAATCGCGCGACGTACGCCAGAGTTGTGCAAGCGTCGTCGGTAACGCAATATATAAAATATTAAAAGTTACTCGACTCGTGTTATACAATACGACGTGTTTAGGAGCGCGTCAATTTGATTTCGGTACGTTCATTTCCGAACGGTTCGCGTATAAATATTTCGTTCGTTGTCGGCCGATCTTTGGTCGTAATAAGACGCGTCGGTACGTCTCTAATACAAAGGTAAACAATATCGTTTTTACGTATTCCCGACGAATGTCTCGAATATAGAACCGATGGCACGAACGTCGAATGTGAACGATATCCATTCGGTATTTGGCTTCAGGGCGAGCGTAATAGACAATGAATAACGATGAAAATTCTTTTTCGCGTTCACGTAACCGCGCGGCCACTTGTTCGACTTCTGCGAAAAGTTACGAAATGACGCCATATATCGCGTCTACCGGATGATGACTAGAGTCCGTGAATGTACGCATATTTAATGGCGAAACGAACCGAAAAATTCCACACGAATTTATTTCGCGACGTCTCTGTTCGGAAATTGAGAATTTTTCGGAACATATTTTCGCGTATTCCGCCAAATGTTTTTTTCCTTCTAAAAATCCCTCTCTGCGAATATTTTCGTTTCGTTTCTATCGCGTTTTCTCTTACCACACTCCGAATAATTTACAGGTGAAAACCCACATATTCTCTAGTGAACGGCGCGATACAATATTGACGAGATGTTCGAAGCGAATTAATTACCGAATAATTGCTCCGGTCGTTTCGCGCGTACGTTCGTATTTGATATCAATAAACGTAAACAACGTGGGTTTTTCGCCTACGAAATTGTACCGACAAAAATGTAGTAGTGTCTACGGCAGCCCGTTTTTTATTCGGTAATTTCGTTTACACGTTGGTCGTTCAACAATATCGAACACGGTCATATTTGACAGCGTGTCTTACGCCGGCGAAACGTCCCTTGGATTGGTCGCCATTTACAGATAAATTGAACGATTATCGGACGAAGTTTGACAGTAAACATAATTCGATTGTTTTGAACCGTTAATCGCGTGCCGGATAGGTGGAACGACTGTATTATGTAGCCGACCGATTATAGAACCCGAACGCCGTACGTACATTTTTATTTTATAACAACGAATTTCAAAAGTCGTCGTTCGTTCGACGATACCGTTTGTTTGTCGATAGATAACGTTATGTTGAGGCGCACAAAGTACGCCAACGTGCGTGCCCACTCGTAATTCGTAAATTCGTTATTCGTATAATTGTCCGTAATTTTTCTATAACTACGAAATGATTACAATAAATCGTGCACCCAAAAGCCTAATTACCGACGTTTTCGGCCTTCCGTCGGTGAGCGAATGTTTCGTTTAATTAATTTTTTTACCGAAAAAGTCGAAAAATTCAAAAATTCTTTTGTTTTTCAATAGTACTCGTTCGTTCTTAAGTCGGCCGTGTAAGGAAACTACCCCCTCATAAACGTACAATATTTATTTATATATATATATATATATATATATATATATATACTGGCGTGCGCGGGCGCGCGCATGTGTGTGTGTAGATTCCCGAATCTACAATATACGGTTCGGTGTGTTATGGAAACGAGTTGTTTGTTAAACAACGGTATTATTTATAATTAATTGTAATGAAACCGAAAACAATTTATTTAGGGTTTACAATTATTATTGTTTTACTACTAATGAACATTCTTCCGTCCTGGTTAATGGTTGAAGTTAGCTGTTTAATGTTTAAAAGTTGGCGTCATTTATCTTAGTGTTTTACAACGGCGAATGGTTGAATGGAAAACGAGTAAAACTATTACCAATAAAACTTTGTTTTGCTTACCGGAGTCAGGTTTTCATACGCGCGTGATGGCGGTAGTTGTGGAGGGGTAAAGGGGTCGGGTAAAAAACGAAAACAAATAAACGAACGGCCCCGTCCGTCGGCGCGTAAGACGTCATACCGTTTCCATTTCTCGGGAATACACCTACTCGCGCCCGTTGTTCGTATTATTATTATCATTATTATCGTGTATCGCAATATTGTTATGTCACCGGGGCGCATAAACGCGAAGAAGTTCGTGGGGTTATGTAAGACATTTGCGGGATTCGACGCGTTGGTCAGTGTATTAAAGTTCTGAATTGGAAAACTTTGCTTTTCCCGAACGGACACCGGAACGACTTTTCGTTCCCGTAACGTTCCGTATTTTTTTATTAAAAATACGAGGGCCACCGCCGATTTAATCGACCGCCGTTTTCTTTTACTTTTCGTCGCGTGACGTACGCTACGTACGGCGGCGGTGGCTCCGGAACAAACTGAACGATGCTCGTAATTTCGTATAAAATCGCGGCCCGACGAAACGAATAATTAAGTTTTTACGATACTCGCGCTTTACACTTGAAATACACGCGTAACGTGCTCTCGGATATTCAAACGCGTCGGTTTCGGATTTTCTCCAAGGAGTTCAACTCAAAATAATTTACATATCTTGTTTACTTCGCAATAATATTTAATATATATATAAATATATACGCGCACACACGGGAACGACGACAAAGTTTTCAGATACGGGTTATGATTGAAAATTTAATTTATACATTTTCGCGAGTATTTATTATTAAATTTATAATAAGCCCGAGAACCGAATATGCTGGCGTATACGTATATGACGTAGTTCAATTGTCTATTCGAAAGAAAAGTTTGTTCTTTGAAGTTCGTCCCGTAACAACCAGTTTACCGTTATTTCGAATAAACGCGATCATCTATTCGCCGAGTAGATGAACCATCGCCCGAGTAACTATTATTTTATTTATTTTTATATTTGTCCCTCCGACTCGGCGGTTTTTTTAATACGTTGGCGTTGTCGCGATATTTCGCGGCGTAACACGACAGTGTATCTAAACGTGGTCCACGGTTAGGTTATCGTATTATACCGATGTCGGAGGAACCGTTTTTCTTGGTACGTTTACACTCCGCTGTGTACAAAGGCTAAAGACGATCCGCGTTCGAAGCGAATCTCGCGATTATTCCGATCACGCCGATATCGATATATACACAGGTTTGTAACGAAAAAGTTCAATTTCTTAAGGAGTTTTCCGTACCGTTTCGGATGTAAACGCAAAAAGAAAAACGTTCGACCACTTTCCGCGGACACGTGCCGTCCTAATTGGTCGCGAACCGAGCGTATCAGACGCGTTTCGAAATCAATTCATTAACCTTTCGATACGTTATCTACACGGGAAAATTTTTTTACGTCGACAAAAAAATAGAGACTATAATAATAATAATAACAATAACGCCAAATACATATACGTATCGCGATGATTACTACGTCCTTAATAGAAAATCGTCAAAGCCGCGCTGTTGTTATTCGTTCACCTACCTAAAACCGGGCAACGTGCCAAATTCACGGTAACCGAATCTCGAACGATTACGACGAATTTAGATGTTTAACACGCGTCGCGTGCCACGTACTTGTGAAATAGACAAGCGCGTCGATTCCGTTCGGCGGCGGAAATCAACGAAATTATAAATTTTAGTTTTTGCGCACCGTATAGGTAATACCAAATTTTTTGACGCGTATATTGGCTCGAAATTATATGTATATATAAAGGTGTCCAAAAAACAACGAGACTACTTTTTTTTAAAAATCCAATTTTCATTGATTTTTTTAAAAATTCCTAGTTTCTCTTTTAGAAACTCTTTGTATGTATTTATATGTATCTGGCTGACGAGAAAACGCAGATTACGTTTACGTTTTTAAATTGTGTAATTCGCGTTTTATTTCCTTGATTTCGCCAAAACGCTCCCAAACGTCACAATTCGGTATAAACACTGTGGCCAATTAATTTGAATACGAAGACATACGCTTCGACGGAATGATCGAAATCTCGACTTATTTCGTCCATAGTTTATTACCAGTATATAGTAAAGAAGTACAACGTATAATGCGCTGAGACAATATTTCTGACGTGTTAACACATTTGCAAAACGTTTTCCATAAAAAACTCGATGGAATTTCGTAATTAATTTTCACGTTCGTTTCAATATTGAGCTAATTTCTCAAATGTTTTATCAGTTTTATTCTTACGAATTTCTAATTAAAGCGACGGCCGAAACGTATTATCGCACCGCAGAAGAAAAACAAAAAAAAAAAAAAAAACGTTAATTACAAAATCAAATTCTCGATGTTATTCATCATCCGAATAGATTATTTTATTATTATTATTATTATAAATTAAATCGCCGGTGTATACTAAAACAAAAAAAAAAAACGAAATTCGTAATTAAAATTAAAGGAAGTAAACAAACGTTACAAATAAGAATAATATTATTTCGCACAATAGATTCGTAATATTAAAAAACGAACTTTCGGTGAATTGTAAAACGTGTGATTTTTTTCGTCCACGAGGGAGATTTAATTAAAATATAAATTTACATTTATATGGCGTGTTTAAAAATGGTTTCGTATAAATATTTTTCAAAGTCGAGTTATCTCTTAGTACTTGGGTGTACAGTGGTAACGATAATTTACTTTGGCCTGGACGGGCGCGGGCGGCGGGTGAAATATATAGGGAAACGAATTTTATCAAATGGGTTTTAATAACGGGACGATAAATATTCGGGTAGGCACAACGCGGAAAAATTCGCGAACAATAAAGTAAAACGAAGACGGAAAGTTGTTTCGGGCCGTTCACCCCTGAACCCGCCGCAATTAATTTCGCAATAGACGTTTCGAATAAAACGGCTTATCGGAACAGCACGGGACCGCTACAAGTGTAACTCGTCGCCGGCTCTCTATTTCCGGTTCGTTGATAAAACGGGACACTCGCCGGCGACGCTGACAATCCGTGGGTCGTGACGAAGTTCAGCGGCGGTCCTTTTGGCCGTGGAGAAACCGAAATCGCGGCGTTTGCGTTGATGATTTCGGCAAACGGCGTGGTGGTGGTGGTGGTGGTGGTGGTGTCCAAAGGCCGGAAAGCGGTACGTCGCGTATACCCGGGGCGCGCGACTACGAAAAAAGGCCGACGAATATTACGGGACGCGATTTCCGGCGGAGATTCGAACCAATTTGGCCAACGTCCGGGTTTTCGCGGCCGAGCTCGTTCCCGAGTAAATTATTTTCGAGACCATCGGCGACCACTGCTGTCCGAGTTATTGATCGCCGAGACATGCGGCGAAACGGCACTTTTAAGCGACGATTTCGGCCGTCGTCCGTACAGAATCCGAATCGTCCGCCGGTTATCGGGAAGCAAGATGGTTAGAAATAACCGAATGCCTTGAACGATCTGTCCACGATATATGATACACGTATTGGTCACGCCGAAGAACAATGTACGCGCGATATCGGCAGGCTCTGAACACTCTTAAATGTTATTTGAAATAAGTTGCTACTATTTTCCTCCGAAAAAATGGCCGCTTATTATTGATATCAATAATATTCTGTGATAATATTGTTTTGATTTTATCAGTTATCTATTCTGTGATTTTACATTTTAACGGTCAACCTTTTAAATTTATTATATTCTGTGATACTTATTAGAATAAGTGATATATTAAATCAAATATTGATTTACGAATAATTTACTTATTTACGAAAACATATTTTTTTGTGGGTATAGTCATACTGATTTTCCTCCAGAAAGATGGCGAATTTGTTCATCAGATTTACCTAAACTTCTCACATAATTCGTTATCAATGTCCATTCTGATTAATCTATTCTGTGATATCGGGTTGATATTAACTCTATTATTTATCGAATAACCGTTTAAGGAACAGTTCCAGCAAAATTGTACGCTTAAGCGGGTCGAAATAATCTCGGAAAAGAAAACGATCATTTTCGTTAGAATTTCGTCGTCGTAATTTTAATAGCGTGACGTCGTGTCGAATTTTGATTTTCGAGTAGCCAATTCGTTTATTTATGAACCGACGTCGTCGGTTTGAACATTCGTCCGGCGGTCTCGACAACAATTAAAAGAAATCGTATTCGCTCGTGTTTCGAACGATTCTCGTACGGACACAAATTATATCCTATTCACCGGTCTTCGCACGCTACGAAATTCGCTGAAAATATTACGTTCGTAACGGTCGATATTTTCAGATCTTGTTCGCGCGCATATATCTCACGAGGGAGTCGTACGTGTGTTTTAGATACAATCTCCAACGGCTTAGCTACAACGTCACCATCCCGAACGATAGATTTGATGGTTCCGAAATTTCGGAAAAACATACTTTGGTCTTAAAAACAAACAAAAAAACGCTATTTTCTAATGAAAAACGATCGAATCGCGTAATTAAAATTTTTAACTATTATTAGATTGGATATTTGAATAAAAACGTATTAATTACGTAATTCGTCGTAAAGGGAAAATATCGTTTGTCGTGTGTATATAATAATAAATAATTTTTGTATTCGTGACGTTTTAAACGTATAAATATACAAATTTAATTATTTATTTAATAATTTGGCGTAAATTTTAAACGCATTTTGTCTCAAATCGCTTAATTATACCGAACAACGCTTAACGTTAATCGTTTTTTATTCAATCGCGCGAATATTTTCGAGAACGAAATTTCAAATCGATTCGCTCCCGGTATTATTCGCCCAACGTATTTCCGACTTCGAATAATTCGTCACCTTCGCATACGAATGTCGGTCGATACACGAGCGAACGAATCGTATACAACACGCCTAAATAATATTCAGTTTTTCGTTGTCGTGAATTTTCGAAAATAATCGTCTTCGGACACTGTAAGTTGGCGATCCGACGTCGTGGCGAACGAGTTCGAACGTTTGAAACACGGGTGGCGCGCAACTCGTACGAACAAATTTCGCGAACGAACGAATTATCGTTTTTTTCGGGCACGTGGTACGCAGCCAAGCGCGGACCGTTGGAAATGTCGAACCAAGACGGGCGGCGGGTTAGGTGTCTACGGGCGAATCGAACCTTTGTACACGGGCATTTGACGGCGGCGGCGGCGGCGGCTCGAGAACACGTCGAAAAGCGCGTTGACAATACGTATCTACCGCGACCACGCCGCAGCTATGGCGCGAAGGTACGCCGGGCGTGCCGCGGATTCGTGAGAACGTAAGGAAGGAGCTTAATTAAAACTACGCCATCCGGGCAAAAACAAAAACTGCGGACGCGCGGGTTAGGTGATTTTAATGGGTTTACCGGTTCAATAATCTTAACCGAACTCCTTTCAAAAAGTTAAACACGCGCGCGTACACACACACAGACCACTACCACAACCATCCCCATAACCACCATCCGTCCCTTCCTTTCCCCGATTTATTCGCGTACCCGACGTGCTCGTCGTCGTCGACGACTTACCGACGAATTCGCGTCGCGGCCGGTAATCGTATATACGCTTGTCGGCGTCGTTCTCATTTTAATTGCCCGTTGACGCTGGACAACAATTTCAACGATATTTCGAAAAAAACGGGAACGGATTCTCGCGTTTTATAACCGTTCGGAAATAACGACGTCTAACCGGATGTCGCGTTCGACAAGCGATAAAAATACGACGTATCGTAGGCACGATCGTTTGTTTTGCTTAGTTTTCTTTAACTTACGACGTTTGAATTGTTCATCAAATGTACGTTCGATCAGGACGGCGTGCAATAAAGAAGTTTAGGCAATAAACACTAAAAAGAGCGTACGAACACGCCAACACTATTTACCGATATTGGCTTCGGGCGATACGATAATTTTTCGAACGGTACATCACGACAGGATGTGTCGGACAAATAGCTAATACCGTAAATTTCTATTCAATTAGCCCGTTCAGGTTCAGATTTCAGAAACCGTAAAAATTACTCGCCGTCGTTCGAATCGACGTATTCCCAGTGTGTTAGGGCGTCGCGAATTATTTAAAAAAGAAAAACGAAAAAATCGCCGCGAGATCTATTGTCCTGGTAATTTCGAAAAAAATGGTGGATTACATTCACGTAGACGTGAAAAATTGGTTTGTGCGCCATTCTAGGCTTTTAAAATTTTGCAGTCGAATACAAATATCAATTTTACAAAAGAAAATTCGTCGTATATATTAAAAACGAATTATTCCGAACGGAATCTGGGCGACGGTAAGCTAAGTTTTAATACAAGAACGGAATACTCGTTGAATCGAAGAGTCGTGAGATATTAACTAGTGATGATGAAAAACTAATGTTTCTCTCGTTTTTCGCCGAATACCCGTTAATTACGCTCAAAACAAACGTATCGACGTTCAAAAAATTATTTTTCGCGATTACGGCTTTTTGGAATGACGTACGGAACGTATTTTTTTTTCGTAGAAACTGTTAGATTAATAACGATAATTTTGAACGTTTATGAGTAAATCAACTGGTTTCGTCAAATTCGTTTAAAATTCCAAGTATATATTCTTTTCTATTTGCCACGATCCATGTCGACTATATGGTTAAGCGCACGTCGTTGACATTTCGAATTAATCGAAATTAGTCGTTCGTCGATCGACGAACGATTGTAAATCGGTAGCCACTGAAAGAACACCGCTAGCCGCGTGGAATGTTCAAAATTTTCGTCCGCGTGTCATTTGATCGGCGCACTAAAATGTTGATATTTCGAGCTCTCGTCGTCTCGTCTATCGTTGCACGGCGTTCGTGTGTCCTACGCGTATATATATATATATAATGTGTGTGTGTGTGTGTGTTTTTCGCGAATTCGCCGCCGAGGCGTGTCCAAATTAGTTTCCCAACAGCGGCGGATTCCCGCGTGAAATAACAACACGTTAAACGCACGTGTGCCGACATTCGAAACCGATCGATGTAATTAATTAATCGAGTTTTTCGAAATAATTATAATCCGTCGTTAAGTACCGTCTGTGCGCGTGATCAAAACGAGTCGTTGGCATCATCAAAATAAAAATGTCGGATCATTCGACACTGGAGCGAGTATTTTACGGAAATACGATACGCACACACACAAACACACAGATATAAGTACAAAACTAAAATCGTGATCCCTATTTGCGTTGCTATTGGGGCGTTTGTTTTTTAGTTTTATAGAAATAAAATACTATTTTTTGTCGTCATTATAATAGAAACCCGATGTAACAACGGATTTAGATTTGAAACGTAACAACGAACGACGTGTATTTGATGTTTTCGATTGGAATAAACAGTTTTATGAAAACGTAATCTGTGTGTTTTTTTTTTTTTTTTAAGAAAGTCTTTGTCATTCAATGGAAACATTTTCCCGAAAATTGTGGCGAAAATAATATTTTCGACGTACCTTACAGCCTATAATAAATCATCGAGTTTGTTACGTCGGTAATAACGTCAGTAGTATTTTAGAATGTATCTAACAGATCAACTAGTTGCGGCCGAGAACACTGAATCGCGAACCGTTAGTAGACTAAAAATCTTTAAAACTGTTACGGGACCGGATTAAAACGACGGCAGTATTTATTTATCGTTGGTCGATTAAGGTTTGCGTTCAACAATACTTTAGCAATTTATACATACTACAAGTAAACCGTATTTCTCCTATTTGAATACGTATACGTTTTCTGACGGTACAGCGTATTTTTAAGGATACAATTGTATAAATTGTATAACGCGCCATGTATTTCCTCAGGATCGTAAAGCAAAAGATCTAAGAATTGAGACGAATTACTTCCCGATATTTGTTCGTGTAAGTAATCTTTATTTCATACTAAACGAATTTCGTTCTATTGTTCCCTTTAAATCTCCCTATGATACGAACATGTGTATACAATAATAATAATAATAATACGTCAATCGGATAAACGTCGAGTGAATAATACAGAAATGGCGGTATTCGACGAATTGTAAAACGTCGACGATTTGTATATAATGACGTGCACGAATAATTAGGCGACTTAGGCAGAAAGGATCAACCCGTCCGGGATAGGGGAGGGGAAAGGGACTATCGTAAGTTCGATTTTATGTGCGAGCGTAGAGGGTAAAACAAAAAGGAAAAACAAAACGGAATGAAATAAAAGCCCTTTAAAATCGATAATAACGCGGAAAAATAAAAGGACGACGCGCGCGGAGAACAAGAGACAACACGGAATAACATTATTACGTTGTACGACAATCGAGTATCGATATCGGTCTGATCATTTTGTAAGCACAGACAAAACCTCATTTATTTGTCCGCCGTTCGATTTGATTTTCTGCAAACACGTGTAAGCGGCTTAAAAGTTTTCTAACAGATTTTTCCGTTTGCGCACATCGGATCCGTTTCGGGGCGAAACGAGAGACTCGAGAGTGTAGGGGCAGAGTGTGGAGGTGAGTGAATGGCGGCTGCGACACAGGGAGATGAAGGTGTACGAGGACAGATAGTAAAATCCGATTTGTCTCGGTAGACACGAAACGACGGACTACGGAGAAAGTGGATTTATCCCCGTTAAAAACTCGATACATCAAAAGGAAAGGGACGGTTTTTATTTGTCTATTCTCACGCCGTGCCGGTTTTTTGAATCGAAAATAAATTGCGGACACGGAATTCCGCCCAACCCCTCCCCCGCGCGCTGGCTTTTGAATGTTTGACGTTGTTGCGCCGTCACCTCCCGAAATTGTACACGACATATCGGTTTAGCGCGGAGAAATGTGATTTGAATATTTCCGAGGCGGCGCGCGCGTTCCCCGTACAAAACTCGTCGTCACGCGTCGGTCGATAGAAATGTCATTGGCACTCGCGCGTCGTCGAAGAATTGACGCCGGAGGGTTCGCTAAAAATTCGCTAGTCCCTCGATTAAACGCGAAACAGACGCGACGATAATGACCGGAGAGGTTTTTTACCGTAAGGGGCGAAATTAATTACGCCGGCCGTTTTACTTTCGACGAAAATAATCTTTTAGCGTCGGCGCGTACTATTCGAACCGGCGAAAAAATCGCGTTAAATTAACGCTAGTCCGTTCGAACTGTTCGCTCAGATCACCGCTTCGGTCACGAGGGCCGGACATAGATTTTAAAATCGCGAAGACACCGTTGGCGGAACATAGTTTTACTTACGTTTATCGATTGAACGAAATCGAAAACGATCGGACCGGTTTTTTGAACGCGTTTACGTGACGTCGTCAACGATAACTTCGGGCTATACGGCTTCAACGGACGCTCGCGCATGTTGTACGTAGACATGAGTGTGACCTAACTACTACAAAACATTGACCGATGGTTTAGAACTAAAAGCTGGATGACAATTCGATTACACGAATGAAACGTAATTTCGTATTTAACGCCGTCAAATTTATTTCTAGTTTACCGTTGAGTTCGATTTTCGATTAAACGAATCCGTCCGTAACGACGTAACGCGTTGCCGTACAGGAAACGAACGGTGAAAATATTCGTTCCCCGTCGAACCTGACCGGCCGGATTTTCGGCTTAGGTTGCCGGCGCAAAATGTACCGAAAAACGCGCCGTTTTCGGTTTGCGCCGGTCGTAAACGCGTGCGTAATGGTAACCACACGTATATCACCGTCGTCTTTAACGCTCGGTTCAACGTGTGTTCACATCGACCGCGACCGTTGTGCGGCAAACGTTGTTGTATTAATATTCGCGCGACGTAAAATGGCTAGTACATTATTAATACGCGTTTACAGTGACCACGTACCAGGGCGAAGTGCTGCGGTTGACCAAGGTCAGCAGATCCGAAATGGGAGCTTACCTGTGCATCGGGTCGAACGGAGTGCCACCGTCCGTCAGCAAACGTATCACGGTCAGCGTTCATTGTAAGTGCGTTATATCGTCGTAGTTAGATGTTATATTAGTTATACGTCGTTGATACTATCGATAGGTCCAATTATTCCGTGGACGTTTACGGTACAACCCGTTCATATTTAAAAAAAAAAGAAGCATTTTCTGTTTTTACCGAAACGTATATTCGAACATGTAGCGAGCTTTGTCGTTGTACATTACAACTGTGAGGTAAACAAAATAGCGTTTTTCCGAATTTCGAAAAAACGACGAACGCGCGCGCGTTTAATCGCCGATATCCGACCGAATAAATAACGAAAATTTTAACGGCGTATACACACACACACACATATATCAATTATGATAATTACGCGATAAAGTAAACGCTTTTAACGATAAATATATTTGCAGTCTGAACAACGCGTTGGAAACTAATGTATATGTATATTACGTTTCAAGCTGTTGCCATCGCTGTTTTGTCAATTAAACGACGTGTCGTGCGTAAAACGAATTGAAAATTATTCGAATAATAGCGACTTTTTGCATATTTAGTTTGACGGAGTAAAAAAAAAATTAAAAACTACCGCCGTTATCGGCATAACCTACTCGTACATACTCGACGCTCGTAAATACGTTTATCGCGTTATCGTATGTAACGTTGTATTCGTCGTTCGGCCGAAAATAAAACAATATATATGATATACGCAAATACCGTACTCGTATTCGTAACGTATCTACGACCGGTGACGTAACTGAAAAGTCCTCACACGTAATCTCTCGTGCCGTGGACGCCGCGTAACGAATTTCGAAAACGTCGAACGGTTTTCAAAATTCGAAAACAAGTTCGTTCGGAAATGTATCCTGAGCCGTCTAATCATGAGAAAACTATTTCCAACGGCGCAGACGATACCGGCGGACAATCGGTACGAGTGAATTCAAATCTATTTCGCAATATTAAAAGGAACGGTTTATTATTTTTTTTACGCTGCCGCGACCGTAAATCTTTTTCGAAGCGAGTAACATCCGAGCATTATTGAGTACGCTTGTGTGTTTAACAACGCGTAGCTCGTTTGTGTAGAGCTACGCTGGTACGGTGAATGGGATTGGCGAAGTCACCTATACACTTAAAAAAATTAAATTTTCGCGACGGTTTAAATTCGTCGAAATCGAATCGATAACGATAGACCGAGAACTCGGCGATTTGATAAATCGATACGGGAAAATATATATAGATATATAGAGTTTAACAAATATTCGACGACTCGTGAAAAGAAACTTGTTTTACGAACAATTTCGGATTAGAAAAAAGGTAACGGCCAAGTTATTCCGATTAATTAATTAAAATCGAGTTTTATAAATTAAAGACGGAATTTGACAAATACGACGGCGGAAGAGCGGGGCAAGCTATTCTAGCCTGGACGTGTAGCTGTTGTGCACATTCACGAACCCGATTGTTGTAGACCACTCGACGCGGGTTACGTATAAAAACATTACCGTCCCTGCAAACGTACGTTCAGTTATTATGGCTACGGCTTAGCGTCGACAACGGCGATTAGGAACATCGCCGTGGCATACGGAACATTGGCTAAGCCGATTATTACGTCGGTTAATTATTGCGCACGAGCTCCGATTGTTCGTTCCGTTCGATTTTGGTAAGCACGTAAATCGTACGTTGTTACCGACCGGGCGCCATTTCGGTTTCCGGCCCGAGAACGCGTTATGTTGCCGTACGTACCGCCACGGATGGCTCCGGGCGGGACGAAGGGCCGGGACGAAGGGCCGGGACGCCCGGGAAGAACAGAAATACTTTCGACATATTTCGGGACATCCGTTCGGCGTACGAGTGGCGCGTGTACGGTTTTCGGCGTGCTTTCCGTCCGGTTCGTGGGCGAATGCGCGGCTAAGTAAGAGTGGTGCGGGCGACGCGCGCGCGGACATCGAATTAACGACCCGAACCGGCCACCGTTCCCGCCGCACCCGCTCCGCCGAAACGCGCGCGCCCATATATTACGCGCAAGTCACGGGCCCTCCCCTTGCCGGGGTCGCAAGAATAAGAAGTCGCGATCGCGCGCGGGACAATTAGAAAGTTTATACGAGCGCGGGGGCCACGTTAAGTATATTATACATTACACGTACATAATAGACCCGCGTGGTTTACAGAATTCCGACGAATGTGCCCCATCTCCCCGTCCGTCCGTCTCGGAAGGGATTTTGCGAAATTTATATCCGTCTCGAGACGACGACGACGAAAATCGGCCGAAAATGGAACTTACTGCACGCGCACAACGATCGTCGCGCGAGTAACGCCCAATTCGGTCTCGCGCCACTTCGTCATTGTCGGTCATCACTGCGGTATGTGGCGACTACAAATTCGTTAGCTAAAATCTTCGAAAATTTCCAACATTTCGTCAAATAAAAAAAAACGGTCGACTAATAATGTTGTTGGCGTATCACGCGCGATATCCAAATTGAGTCGTCGAACGTTCCGGTCGCGCGTTTTCTTAAAAACGTATCGGAAGTAATCGATACTTTTCACGTTCCGTGTGTAACTCGAAATTATCGTTACCCGTATTCGTATTTTTAAACGTTGGCTGTCATCCATTTGCGGTAATTCGCGTTTTCGAAAAACATCGTACGAAACACGAGGGACAAATAACGTCGTTCGGAATTGGCGACCAAGTCGTTCGGAGTCGACGATTATTTTTTATTGACACGTCGGTTGTTCGCGGGGTTCAACTACGCGGCGTATTTGTAACCATATCGAATTACAACGTGCGCGCACCATACACAGGCACAGCCAAAAAGGGGGGGATGAAATTTGGAAAACGCGCTTTTACGTGGTATTCTTCTTATCCGTGCGCTTGAATCCTCGTGATTAATACGCGTCGCGCGCGAAAACGTCAGCGGTACGATATTATATCGTCGACGATCGCTGCAAATAAATGTCGCGGTAGAATTCCGGCGGACTTGGTTTTTTGTCACTCTCCACCGCTAACGTAATTCGTCGTTTCGACGTTCCTGTAATTACTTCTATACTCGACTAATAAACGCGTACGATTTACGTGGCGCGCGTGTACGGCCGAATGCAAATTACGAATATATTTTATCCGTCGTAGATTTTGCGGTTTAACTTTTTACATACGTACCGTCGTACTCGGTTTATTTATTTTTCCCTTCACTGCCTACGTAAACGTTAATATTTGACTAGCTCGGCCGTCATTCCGCTCCGGGTTTATTTAACGATAATAAAATAATATTTCGATTCGATTTCCGTAATAATAATTTCGCGTTTTATTATCGCTTTCAACGGGATTCGCTCACGAAATTGTCACGAATCCCCCGAACCCATTTAACGGCGATTTATTTATTAGTAATCGGTCCAGAGTGTGCGAAACGTACGCGTTCGACTCGGAATATACTAAAAAAAAACAATCGCTATTGAAACATGGGCGAACAAAGATTTTTCGTACGCTCGAATTCTAAAAAATTTGGGCGCTAATTCCATTTACTAACGCGAATGTTGAATTGCATACTAAGAGAACGAAATGTATTCGTAGAGGAACGCATATTTTCTACGGTTATCGGGCGCAAAAATGGGATAATTACTTCGGAACGCCACTATTGTCTAATAACGTTTCGATTTTATTTTAGTTTTACGTAAATTACGAAAATTTTCGTTCATATGTTTCCGAATAAAACGACAACGATATGGATAGAAATATAAACCCACTCGCTGATATATTATTCGACGATAACACTTCGTGTAAAATTCAAATAACGAATAGCTCGAATAGAGCACACAGTTGCTTTTGAAATACTCAATTCTCTCGTAGTATCGATTGATAATATATATGAACACGTCACACGCTTTTTGTGTGTCGGCGGATATAAATATTTATTTAAGTATTTACCGATTCGTTTCGTGAAAATATATCGATATATATATATATATATATTCAATTCGCATAATATTACCTTCTTCTTTGAACAAGTCAAAAATATTTAATTTCGTTCTTTTTCGACGTATTATCAAATCATTTTTCGGAATTTTTAGATCGTAAAGACTCGTTAGGGGATTTCCGAAATGAATAAATTCAGCGTTTATCGTAAATGATAAAAAAATACTAAAATTATTTAAATTATACTGGCTGTCGTTAAGGCGTTTTTTCGTTATATTCGGACTACCAACGTATTTTTATTAATTTTTAATTTCGTTAATGCGTTAAATCCGAACTCGTTATTGATAACGACAATAATAATAATAATAACGAATTAGAAAAATATATTTTGGCGATAAATCGTACACGATATCTCATTCACCTTTTAGTACTTGGAAAACACCGAAAGTTGGTACGAAGTTTCTATTTTGAAGAGTTGTGGACACAAACTTTTCGCCATCTTGGCAAAACGGACGACGGGTTGGCGCGCGTTTCCCGAAAATTCCGTCCCCTAGATCTTTCGGACTTTGTATTGAATGAAGTCACCGTAAACGAATCGACAGGATGGCCGAGGGAAAGGAGGAGGGATGGCGTTTCGGTCTTTTCTATACATACTCTTATGTCTAATGCGTAGTACTTTTTCACAGTAGATTACGTTTTTGAATTATTTCGCGTTTCGAATGAATACGATTCGTTCTTTTTTCGGAATTTTCACGACGAGCATTCCGTCCGCTTAGGAAAGCAGCCAAGTCGTGTAGGCTAATGAACAATCACTTTTAACCGTCATTATATTCACTTAATGATAATCATAACGATTGTTTAAGGCGCGCACGTCGTAACCGGTAAAACAGACGTCCGTAAATTTATGTTTATTTCGTCGAAATGGAAAATTATGAAACCAAAATGTTTAGAGGCGAACTCGGTTTTTGTGTTAATATTGTTATTCTCTTTAACCATTTGGGACTATATTCGTTAATTTGGTGTTATACGTAATAATTATTGGAAGTCGTTGATGGAAATGGAACATTTTCAACGGGCAATTTTCTATATTTTTGAAATTTTCAAATACGTTTCTATACGACGGTGGGTAAAATATTTCGATTGATCCAATATTATTTCCGTAATTACTTTGAAAATAAATTTCGGTCATTTTCAACGGTCCCGTTGAAGATTTTCGCGACTACTGAATTTTCGTGTTGTACGTAAACCGTTTGCTCGTCATAATCTTTGGAACAAACCGTTTATAAATTAACTGTATATTAAATTATTAAATTAAATGTAGAACAAACGTTCAACTTTCTGGAAATAATAAGCTATGACGTCCTTAAAAGGGAAAAACGTAAAACATAACGTTTTCAATACGTACCGTTGTCTATAGGAACAAACTTAACTTTTCGTCGAAATCACGAAATTTGTTCAGTATAATAATTTCACGTTACTCGTAAAATTATAGTGCTCGAGTCTTCAATAACAATACGAACATCCGACAAAAAAATTAATTTTCGACTATATATATTTTTCTGGACGACGTTTGTTAACGTTTGCTATGTATTTGTTAAATGTTCGCTAAACATAATGACGATTCGACGTAGTATTCTGGACAAGCCGTAGGTTTGTCGAAAATTACGAAATTAATATGCCTACTCCGTCTGTTTAAATATATTGTATTATTATATTATTAATATATTAGAAATTCGAAATTTCGGTTGTACATTCAGATTTCGGAACGAATTGTTGGACAGATACACTCTTCGATTTGTGTTCGAACGCATCCGTGCCGATCGTTCCGCGAATATTTACTTAATTAAAACGATCACGGTGACGCAATTTCGTCGAATTTAGTACGGAAATTCCGATAAATGAAAAATAACAACGGCGGCGCGCGGATGTACCAGAAATGCCTACTCGGAACGCCGTGTCGACACGACGCCGACCGCCGACTAACGTGAACGTTATTAAGGATCGTTCGTTAATTTTTAAGTAAGCCGATGCCGTAAGGATGGTTTTTTCGTACGTTTCATGACTATTTGGCGGACGAAAAATTTCGTTCGTTTTTTATTCTACAAACTAATTCACCGGAGTCCCACGTACATTATGTTTAGGAAACGCGTTTTTATTTTGCCATTTATCGGCGTACGCCTTTTTCTTGAACTAACGAAAAGCGTAACGTTTCAAGTTCGCTTCTCATACATTATGTAGAATATATATATATATACCTATAGTATTATCGATAACGTTTGTTATATACTCGAAACGTATTAAATTGTTTATCCAAAAAATAATCGCGTTATACTTCGTCAACTATTAATATTCGGGCCGTGAAATCGCGTTCCCCGTAATTAGTCGTTACGTCGCCCAATTTAAAAATACGCCGTTGTAAAGTGTTCCGCAAAAACGTAATATTTTTATTATTATTATTGTTTCAAGCGATAAACGTTTTTACGATTGTTGTACGCTACTGATTTGCGTCTTTACAACGTCTCGCCATCTAGTTATATAAAAATATCGACCTCGCAATAGTGGCGTATTACGTACGGCGCATTTCGAAAACGTTCTTTCGCGCCCTCTCGAAATGGACGAAATTCCGTCGCGGTTTATCCAATTTCGATCAATACTACTCTCCCTAAATATTACTCCGGGGCCTATAATTTTTGTAAATTTACGTAAACTGAATTTTTAAATACGCCCGACGTGTTTTTCGTTTTTGTTTCGAAGAATATTCAATTTACCCAATAACGTTTCGGACCGTACCGTCGAAATGAAAACATAATTTTTCCTCGAGCGATAATCATTTATTTACAAGCAAAAGTGCTCTTCGTCTAATTAATTAGTCGGACGAAACTTTCTTAAGATACTCGAAAATTTCTTAGAATATATATAAATATATATTATTTCGAAACGTTAATATCAAAGTTCATTCCGATATTTATAAGTACTCCAATTACTCGTACAGTTTATGAACGGGCCGTGACATTAGCCCTCGTCTTTGAACCGAAAACCGTGTCAATATTGAACGTAAACGTTAATTCGCGACATTTCTACGTTGATTCTCGCCGGTGCCGTCTGAACGTGGACGTTCGGCGTTCAATAATATTCGTGTAATGGATAGTCCGCCCCGATACCCACAATCGTCCGCGGGCTGCCGACGTCCTCCGAGCTCGCCACACTCGCGGCTTCTCGAGCACGCCGCGGCTGACGTGATTGCGCGACAGCGGGCGAGGGCCGCGCAATCGTACCACGCCGCCGTACACGCCGAGAATAAATTGTTTCGGAAAATACGTTTCGCTTATTTTCCCCGTTTTCCATTCCGCCGAAGATAAAACGCAATATTCTTCCGCGACGCGGCACGTCACGTGCGTTTAATATCGGATCAATCGCGAATTTATTTTTATGCAAAAAGTTTACCGAAACGTGAGAAAATTATACTAACGCTACACAATAATACGCGTTGCACGAAGTAAGTTCAAATTCCCAAAAACGTAGATTTTCAATGGACGGGCTTTCGCGTTCAAATTATTACCGCGAATTGAAATAAATTTCGTTTCGATACCTATACGTTTCGGTTAAATTTTCGGTTTTTATCTACGTAACGTTATTCGTTCTATACATATTTTTTTTTACCGTATCATAAAACGGCGTGTTATTCGATGCGATATGTATATATATAAATAAAAAATATCGATAGTTTTCGTACGTTGTGCGTATTGTGTTTTTTTTAGCCGTTATTAATTTGGCTTCTTCTCGTGTTGTAAATAAATACCAAACCACGCTGTATGGTCGTTTCGTTTCACAATCACCTACGATTGTGGACGAAACGACCGCAGTGTCGACTACTTCTAACGTGAACACGTATGTCCGTGTTAGAAGTCGGCACGGTCGCGAACTCGGGAGTTGCTTTCGGACACGTTACTCGCTGTCGGTCTTATGTTCGGACCATTGTTTGCCACGCATCGGTGTCCAGTAAGCGTTCCGTTCGTTTTTCTTCTAAGCCGCGGCACTTAGTACGGACGCCCGTTAAATCGGCACGGTTTTTGTTTTTTAACTCGACATTTTACGCGGCGTACGCCTTCGGAATCAAACGTCTCTGGTCACGTTGATGACTATAAAGTCTATTTTCGTATTTAAAAAAAAAAAAAAAAAACGACAAAATTTGTCGAATTCGAGTAAAAGTAAATCTTCTACCACTACTAACACCACCAGTTGGGCGATCTACTGGATTAATACCACCGCAGTGTTTACGCGTGTCGCCCGCCTAGTGTAATCGGTTACTTTTGACGAACACGCGTAACGATTTCTAGACGTAAAACGGCCGCGACACAGGTGTGCATGCAAGCGTGTGAGTGTATGTGTTTATATTATACAACGTTCGTTTCGCAGCCAACAAGTGCGTGTTACGCGATACAGTTACATAATATATATATATATATATATACATAAACTGCAGCCAAGTGATTTTTTTTTTTTTGTTTCCTCCCCTAACTCGTACCCGAACACACCTACACACGAACGTTGACGGAACCCGCCGCTTGTATTTATATGAACGGAGACGGCGGCGGTGTCGTCATCGAGTCAGGTGGTTTCTCTCGTACGTACTCGCGCGTATTTAACGGTACCGTTTTATTACGCGGTCGGTGGGCGTGCGCGTGTCACGTCCGTTATGAATGGTCTCGGTCTCGCACCCGCACGTTAGATATTTCATCCGGTCGCCTCCGATGTTTCCGTATTCGTGTGTACGCGCTCCCATTTCTGTGTGTGTGTGTGTGTGTGTGTGTGCGCGCGCGCGCGCGTGTGTACTCGCGTATATATTATCTATGCGGTGGCGGCGCACCAGCCGCAGCCGGACAAGACGCACGGTGGCGTAAAAGAGGGTTTTCGGTTTAGGCGAATTGATAAATTGCGCGCGAGACGCGCAACCGACGGCGGCGCACGTTCGCGTCGGTTGCAGTGGCGCGCCTGGGTGAGGGCTGGTGCCACTAAAAGGGGTAGCTACGACTTAAGTATCGCGGCTCGTCCCCGCGCCACGCCGCTACATTAATAATTAAACGGCGCCACGTCGAATTACCGTATTACGCACGACGCGACGCCGTCGCGAATATACATATATACCGCCGGAGACGAAATCGGAAGGAGACACCTGAGACGTTCGCGACGCTCGCGCGTACGTACTTTGTAGTTTACGCGATACCGGGGGAGTTATGCCCGTCGAATTTCCTCCTATGCGTACGCTCTGTATGAATGTCGTCGTTTGACGACGAGCGGCGCGTCAACCGTAACGGACATCGATCGTCGTAGCGTTTCGGCGAACGAATCGCGTCGACCTTCGATCTAAAGGACACGGTTTGACGGTGTTTTTCACACGCCCGTGAGCGGTTTTTTTACGGCCGTTCGGATAACGACACGGTAACGAATTGTACATACTCGACGCACTGTTGTCGAATAGTTGTCGTTTTTCTCGGTAGGTTGTACCAAACGCGAGGAGAATGCACCGAAAACGTCGAACGTATTACGAGAAATCGGTAAAACTGTCGTCACCATATTCGCGTTTAACGTCTGAAAATGTATTACAACCATAGACATAGTCGCGTAATACGTACGTTTTTGTTTTGTGTTGCATGACGTTTAAATTTCGTGTAACTGCAAAAAGGATAAAAATAATAGTGTTTCGCTTAGAAACGTTTTTCGAAAACATTTACCGGTTATTTCATTCGTATTTAAAATACCACTCTCACGGTACCCGACCAAGTGATCTATTCGCTCCAACATCCACGGCACTCGCAACTCTCTAATTTATTACCGCTTTTTTACAATAAAATTAACAAAGCCTTTCTTTACGTAGTATTTTTATTATTTACGTAAAAAGACGAATATTCGATTTTTCAATACGTGTATTTTAATCGATAATCCGTTGCGTATACTGAAACGTCATTGGATAAACGAATCCTTTTTTTAAATTTTATTTCGCGTTGCATTCTTCGAAGCGTACTTAAGATTTCGTTACAAGACGTTCTCCGTGGATAACAATATTACACGAGGAACGTTGATCAGCGGCATCTCCATTAATATTATCACAAACAATGAATCACTCTAATGTCACGCCAAGAGGTATCGATACTGTTGTTTCACGGTATTTTCAATATTTTCAATATTTTCAGAATTTTTTTTTTTCGTGACTTATACTTAAAAACGTCTTCTTAATTGTTCATATACCAATATAAAAACCACTTTTAAAAAACCCTTCTTTGTATT
This sequence comes from Geopemphigus sp. TES_GeoC_2020, assembly GCA_025469175.1. NCBI lineage: Eukaryota > Metazoa > Arthropoda > Insecta > Hemiptera > Aphididae > Geopemphigus > Geopemphigus sp. TES_GeoC_2020. The sequence goes on along the minus strand of JAIPRN010000486.1, from coordinate 40,632 downwards.
TATTTAAATTTTAGTTCTCGGTGTATCGAAAAATTTAACTTTTAATATGTATAACGTAAGGGTATTCCCGATTTAAAAAAAAAACGATATTATAAACGTGACCAACAATACTATTAATAATTTCGTCTGTTATTATAATTATTATGAAACACACCAAATAATCTTTATCGATTCATCGCGTTCATTTTCGTTGCGCGCAAAAATATCAATATACATTTACAACGAAATACTAAATTTACTCGCGATGTATATATAATTTACGAGATGTGTTTCGGTTAAGCGAATAAGCGTATTTTATATATTGTAAATGAAAATCGTTTAATCGTGACTTTTGCGGTAAGCCTTTCGATCGATTTGGTATCGTCGTTCGTTCGTGTTCAAGTTTAGTCGTAAAACTACTTCATAATATATCAATTTTTTCGCCCAAAAGTGTCGCCACCGTATTGGAAAATATTCGTTCGTCCCGTGGAATAGTGTTTGGGTAGTGCGATTCGCCCGTTATTGCCACGACTCGACTGTTACGTTACTATTAAAACGGTCCGTCCGATATCGCCGCGTAAATAAATAAACATATATACATACACACATATACATCGTCGCGATAATGTCAATTCGATTTGTTTAACGTTCCACGAAACGATTACGGCCCGTGTATTATTGATGCCGTGTTATATTGCATATTGCGTTGTCAAAATATTTATACGATAAGCGTATCAATAAAAGCCGCGTCCCGTTCGACCACCGACGGCAATTTACCGAATTTCGATTTGGAATTGTCCCATATAGCCGGAACGCCGGGAAATTATTGGGCGTTCACGCGCGCCTGGCACGGGTGTGAGTGGGGGTCGCGACAGATTACCGAGTCCGAAACGAACGCGGCCGCGTGGCTCGTCGGGACGTTATTACGCTAACAACTCGCCGTCGGCGGCCGTTATTATTTGTATTAGAACGGACGAATGTGGCGCCGTCTTTGTAAAAAAACAAACAAAATCCTTTGTCGCCGCGAGTTCCTCCTCGGGGATCGTTCGGACGGCTGTGTACGACTACTTACAGATTAAACGTTAAACCCTCTAACCGTAAAAAACGTCGTCGACAATGACCAACAGGATTTTTGGATTTTCATCTCGTAAGTAGGATAAACGATAAGTACGCCGCCGCCGCCGCCGCCGATCCCACCGTTTCGTCTTCGCCCGTCTTAATCAAAAGGGATAGGAACGTGGCGGAACGTTCCCCGGTACGTCATAAAAAACAGTAATTCTCGCCGCCCCGGGGACAAAAAGAAAACGAATCGTCCTCGCGGAAGCTTTATTATCAGCGCGTTTGTAGTAGCCGTTTGTTACGAAGTATATCCGCGTGACGCGGCCGCGCGTTCCAATAAAGCGTACGGTTTACGCGTGACAAACATCCACCCGGATTGCGCATAAACGCAAAGTCGCGCTTAATCGCGCACTCCAAAATCGCGTTTTAACGATCGCCGAAATTCCATTTCGGTTGTTTCCCGCTTCGATCGCTCGCGACAGTCCGAGAATCGTCCGTCGCCGCATGCCCGATTCGTACTACGACCCGTTGTTCGTCACTTTCGCGTGTCACGTGGACGATTTGTTCAATATCGAGAATACGAGTCGACCGTAGCCGGGCCGCGTAATCCTACCACACAATTCCGTTACGTGCCCGGATTTCGTTCGGCGCTACAAACGGAATACGGTGGTGGTCAAGAGGTTTTAATGTCGTGTCGCGATTTCGGATCGTCGTAACCAAAAAACGGTTCTCGGAGCCGGCAAACGTCGCGTTTCATTCAATCGTTGTCGGAATAAACGTTCGCGTGGTCCTTAATTACGACGTTTCGGGCGTTTCGAATATCTGACGATCGATCGGGACGAATATGGCGACAATTTCTCTACTCTTCATCCGGTACGTTTTACTCGCATTTATAACTACCGGACAGACGGATGGAAAATCCAAAAACGTAACAAATAGTCAACAAACACGATCCGGTTGGATACCGGTACATATACGAATCGTCATTCGCTCACTCTATCGTTAAACAAAATTTAGGGACGAAACTGACTCTAAACTAACGATGTCTTCTTAGTTATCGTCCACGAACGACGAAATTCGACGTAGTTATTTTTCAGCGTTAAATTCGTTCTGAGCGGTCGAACTCTTATCCGACTATTCGGTCTAAAACGACACGATTAATATACCGTGCCCCTTGACGTGTACGTAGTTTTTGTATTTTTCGAAATGGAATCCAACGGTGTTCGCTCGCCGACGCTGTTTGTTCGCCAGAATGGGCGCGCAGGCGAGAGAAGGAAGGCGTATAAATATTACGAGTTCACGACGTCGTTGACACTTTATGAGCGCCCGTTCGGGACGTTCAGAATATTACGCGCGGATAATAAGCTTACGGCCGGCGGATCAGTCGCGACGTTTTTAAAGTATGAGAAACTTGTACAGGTTTTTGTACAACTTTTATATGTTTACGGATGATTTCGTATGGTTCACGTGGAACAGGACCATTTCGGGGGTGGGTTTACGTAATAGATCGGTTTTCTATTTTCGGACCATTCGCGATTTTCCGCGAATCGACGAATTTCACGATTCGAGCGCGTACCATTATCGACTAGGTCGACCGGGCGATTCATCGGACAACGGTACCGGCACCGAAATTACGCGAAAATATCGCGATTACGATGTCGCGTCGTCGTTCAATTGTTCGGCGAATAATAATAATTCCGCCGTCGGCTGAAAATTCCGTTTTTAAACCGTTTTACCTCCCCGGGGCCTTTATCGTAACGTCGTTATAATTACAATACGAAATAATTGCATCACGGTCGTTCTCTAGCGTAACATTCAGCGGTACGTTTTAATCGTAACGACTCTAATTGGCTTAATACGAGACGTTTCGTAATTTTCACTTTGGAATCAGTTTCCGTAGGCCGTAAAACAAAACGTTCGTGTTTAACCTCGAGTACCACGAAGCGAAATGGAAGCGAGCACACGCACGCACATATCTCCGTGCACGCACACGTGCGTACAAACGTATTTTTCACCGAGCGAATTTTCGTATTATACTGTTGGAGGAACAAACCGTGGTGTACGTTTTGCACTATATATCGTTCAAAGACGGCTATTCTCATTAAAGTTATTAAAAATTCGTAAAACTGATTTTGATTAAATACGCGCGACACCGCGTGTAGACAACAAAAGGATAAACGTCAAGGGAAAACTTTGTCAAATCTTTTTAAATTTACCATAATAGCTCTATTAAAACCTCGGGAGATAAAAGTTATAATGCTGTTTGTCGGGAACTTTGGAGTTTCGTTAAATCGACAAAAACTTCAAAATAAACACCGTTTTCGCCGCAATACAGCCGTCATGTGCCCTCGAAACTAATTTCGAGAAAATAATATTTCGTTAAGATATTTACACACAAACACACACACACATTCTCTCATTCTCCTTTATATTTCCTTTTTTGTTTTTTTTTCCTCTCGGTTTTACACTGCCTCACTTTCCATCCGAGACGTGCAAACGTTCCAGATTTTATTAATTTAAATTTGTTCATACCTTTTTTAATCTCTATATGTATTTCGCCAACAATAACGATCTCATTAACATTCCGGTTTACGTCTCTTTTATCCGTAATAATAATATTTTATAGTTACCCCGTGTTCGAAAATTTTGATAAAAAGTAAGTTTCAAATAAACGCTTCGTAGCTCGTTACACGATACGATCCTATCAATACGTTTTTGTTTCGCTATTTCGGGAAAATATAATTATATCAATAATTATATAATATCTATCAGAAGTGTGCGCCCATTTCGACGAATAATACACTTTAAATATACGAATTGCGACTATTGGTTTATTAATTGTACAACAAACGCAAGTTTATCCACATTTTATTACGATAAGAAAACTTGTCTTTTATCCGCGTAATTTCGTGTACGTTATTTGTAATGACATCGATTTTATGACGTTTAATTACGTGGGGCGTTCTTAAAGAAATTCGTAAAATTCGGTATATGTAATGTTCCTGAAATTATAATTACTTATCCGATGATGTCGTCGAAGAAACTATTTATTTCGTTTATACATGAGAAGTCGGTACGGAAAATTTTATTTTTATCGACTCGTTTATTTCGAAAAAAACTTATAAATATTCGAAAATAAATAAACTTTTTTCTTTTAACGTCTTACACTATCTGTTTTCGAAATTAGAACCGTTATTTCACATTTTAAATCCAAATTTTCAATCCCCACTGAGGTTCCATTCCAAAGTTTTGTTTTTATTTTTAAGCGAATATTCTCGTCATTCTCGAAGATCAGCTCAGGTACCGTATGTACCCGACCAATAGCGTTCGGAATGCCATTGTTATTTCGTCACGACGATCTCTTTTACCGTAACTTTATCGGAAATTCGAAACCGGCAATAAGTAAATATAACGACGCCTTTGTCAAAGCGGTATTTACGCTCAGGACAGGAATAAATTTTACTTTTGAAAAATATGAATAAAGTACGAGTAACAATTATCGATATCGTACACCGTATTTTGTGCGAATGGTTTTTTCAACGTTGATAGCGATTTCGGGTCGGATATAAAACGACCAACGTTTTCTGGACAGTTGAATATACATTTGTTGTTTATCGTCGTTGCCGGCATCATTTCCTATAGGCGAGCGGCGAGTGGAACGTAGCGTACCGTTACAGAAACCACGAACGGTAAAGTTTAAAAGGATCGTACGAATTTTCGAAAACAAATAAACGCACGAATTGAAAAACCGGAAAAATAACCGCGGAGTATACGTTAGATGTGTGCGCGACCCTAACGCCCGCCGGGCCGCCCCCTCTCGCAAAAAGCGTCCCTGTTGATGTTTATCGACGGACGGGACGGGACTCGGAAAAACGGGACGTTCGACGGGCGACGGAGACCGATGACGTTCGTTATTATTTTAATCGGCGCCGTCGTACGAACTTTCACGAAGAGCCAACACGGGCGTATAGCAGCGGCGGGACGAGCGGTTGAGTGGCGCGCCGAAGTTTCGCGACGCGACGCCCGATTTGACGGGCGCGCGAAACTTTATCGTCCGCGACGTAATCCCGGGCGTTCCGAAATACGTACGTAGCAACGTGCGGGCGCGCCTCTCGTTCGTCGGTCGTCGCGTATATTAGCGACCGTCCGCGATCGAACTCGGAAACGGAACTATCGTCGTCGGCGCATAATTAATTCGTCCGATCCGCCGGAAATCGTTACCGTCCCCGCCCGCCGTGCCCGTCCACGAACCGATGGTTCCGGTTTCGGGTAAGTCGCGGACTTCTCGGGCGCTTCCGCGGAGCATTTACGAACGCTCGTATGACCGGCGGGCGAATGGAAATGGGATACGTCGTCGCGCGTAATCGTCGGGACGCGAGCGGACGTGACGCCGGGCGCGGAGTCGCGGTTTGTCGCGCGACGGTTTCGCGTGTATCCGGTAAACGTTTACCGGGTTCGAATGAAAAATACGGTCGCGACTCCGGCCGCAGTTCGAACGTCGGGTGGTGTTCGGTAACAAGTACCCGAGTTCCGACGGAAACGAAACGAGTGGTTACCGACCGTTTGATCGGTTACACCGACGTGGTTCGATTTCCAACGGCATTATCGACGTGCGCACAAATCGTATCGCACACGTTCCGTTATTACGAAACGTTTAGATAACACTTGGGCCGAGTATATCTACGCGTTCGTACGAACACCGGTAACCGTACGGTATTCGGATAAAACGAGTTTCAGTTAATAAAACGGATTTCTGGTATTGAACGCGCGGAAACGGTTAGTCGATATACTCGTATGACGCCGAAAGCCGAACTCGATAACGGGCGATCCGTCGATAATAGTTTTCGCCTTTTTTTGCAGTTCATCCGGTAATATCGTCGCCCAGCCAGCTGGTCGGCGCCCCGAAAAGCACCGAAGTTAAGTTAGAATGCAACGTCGAAGCGTTCCCGAAGTCTATAAATTACTGGGTCCGAGAAAGCGGTAAGTGTCCTCTCGACCTTTACGTCGGAACTTATTTTTTCCATTTTGCACGATTAAATCTTTTCGTCGTCAGGAGTCGCGTAGCTAAACACTAGCGTATATTTATATATTAACGCGAAACACATTATTGCGTCTCATGAACCGGCTCGGTAAGGGTCGAACAAATTGATTACTTTGGTTTTTGGCGTAATCCTCGAGCTCTTAATCCGAGTTGAAAAGGGACACGGTCGGAAAAACATCCACAGCCGCCACGCCGTCCGTCGGATCCCGTTGGCACTACGAGCGACAATTGTACCGTAGAATCGACGGTATTTTCGTTCGATTAATTCTAATTTTTTTTGTTCGTTTTTTTTTTCGAAAAATAATACACGCCTATTAGCGACGCGGAACCAAACGGAAATCTGATCCGCCGTTCTCCCTTACGAGTTTTATTTCGACGGGAAATGGAGCGAAGCTGTGCGCGTTTATTTTTCTCGTACGCCGCGAATAATACGGTCGGGTGTATAAAACGTATTATATTCATCGATTTTACTATAGGCCGGCAGGACGTTGCGGGTGTTCGGGAACGGTTTCGGTATTTTTTAATAAACGTATTTAAGGGATAAGATAAATCGGTTGATTTGTGTTCTTTTAAATGATATCTCGTAGAGGGTTTGTTTTCTTAACGAAACGTCCCGCGCGTTATGATTTATCGAGTAAACGTCGTTTCTCTTTTGTGTTCTTCCGCCGTATTTCACCAACGGATTTTAACGAAACGAATGAAATGGATTTTTGCCGCGAGAACAAATACTCGTGATCTATATATATATATCGTTTATTCTTTTTCGAACATTTTACTTCTCGACGACGTATTAACGTGCACGTTTTTACCGTAAATACGGTACGGGCCCGGATAGTTGATTGTAATTTAAGGCGACGTATAAATTATTTACTGTGGCGTGACGTAAAACACACCGTACCGTACGTTATTTCGAACACGCGCAAAACCGTTATGCTCAAAAACCTGTTAATAATAATGATTCAAAGTCAACTGTACGTATAACGAAGTTGTCACATTAAACTTTGTGCAGTTCGAATCTTTGCGTAACGAACAATACGTTTTTGAGTGGAACGCCTCGAACATTCCCGCACACGTATAATTCGTCTTTTCGAATCCGCCGCGTATTTGTTCGCGGCGCCGGTATTATGCGTGACAAGTTCGTTTAAATAATCGTATATTATTACGCGAACCCATTGGCGTCGTGTCGGAACACTTACGCGTTCGCCGAACGGACGATATATATTTTTGGTGGATCGTATTCATATTTCGACGTTCCGAAACGGCCGCCAACAATCAATCACGACGCTGATTACGTAACGTAAATGCTACGTGAATTAAAATCGGAACGTATTGTTTTTTTCTTTCCGAACGACGATTGATCGGTACTATGGGGAAACATTATATTCGTTCATATTCGCCGAAAAAATTGGTTTCAAACCGCGCGACATTTACGTCGACGAAAATGTTCACGCGGTTTTTACGCTATTTTTGGATGGTTATGTTCGCGACGTAACGAAAAAAAACCAATTACCGACGTTCGGAGGTTTGTTTTTGTATTACGACAATTTACGCACGTCGTTCGCATCTCGACGATATTGTATAAATATGTATTATTTTTTTTTACGATAGTTCGGACACAATTATTGTCGACAATTTTCGTATATTTGCTGGAGGAAATATCATTCGGTCAAGGTGGGCGAGCGCGTGAAGTCCACAAGGGAAATGGCGGCGAATAAGTGAAAGTTTGTTTTAATATATTTATATCGCGTACATTTGGCCGAGAAAGTGGTTAAGGGACTGGCGATGACAGCTTCTTGGCTAAAAACCAGACCTCCTTCCCTAGTTCATTTATGGCTTTGCCAAAATACTCCCGGTCATGTTTTTAATCGACCTCGCACCACCCTAGGAATATTAAGTAAGCTCGCGCCCAGACCCGTTTAATTATCGAAGCCAAGAATATTTTATTAACAATTTTTCGCTTAGGATTCGGTCAGGTTTGATGGGGAGAAAGAGAGTGAGAGAGAGAATGAGTGAGTGAATCGCGTCGGGCTATTGTTGATTTATTTTCTCCTCCGCCGTCATTCTTTTTGGATAATCGTTAAAAAAAATATAAAATAAAATCGAACATTACTATAACGAAACCGCGCGAATATTACAACACATATATAAATGTTCCGGTGTATTTCGATCCGGTAACATTATATTTTTCCCGGGGCCTACGCCGGAAACTTTATTATTTTTAAGATTTTCTCGATGCCCACCGCCCCACGCATTTATCTTTAATTAAAATAATTGTCGCGATCTAATTGCTGTATTCGTTACGTAAGAAAGCTATTGTTGGTATTTTATCTTAAAATATAAAATTACTATGAAACATTCGGTTTCGAATTAGTTCGCTATATTAAAACGACACCGGTACGAGCAGCTAGTGGAATCGGTAACGGAGTATTTTTTGTGTACCAAATTCAAACCTGAAAACTGGACGAAAATGTACGAGTTGAAAATAACTCGTCGGTTTCTTTCCTACGTTATTGCCTAAGTCGATTTTCGATATTTTAATTTGAACTACGTTTACGAACCACGTTTGTTTTTTACGTGTTCGAATGGTCGTTTTTGTGTACTTACAACGAACGAAAAACGAGGGAAAAAAACGAAACATTTAATCGAAAATCCGCTCCTGCGATAACGTAGAAAAAAAGGCTTTCGAGTCGAAATCTTTTATCTAAATTAAACGTTATTCGCGATCAAAGTGGTTGAATCGTTGTCTCTTTTTTGTGTCTAAATCGTCGTGTTACGTTCGCGGGTACACGACGCACGCGCACATTAATAATCGTTCGCTTTTCGTCGACGACAATACATATCGAACACACGTCTTCTTTCTAAGCGGAAGAAAACCGACAACGAGATCGAAAATCGGTCCACGAAGTAATGTCGAGCTTAACCGTTTGTGAAAATGGTTGTAATTCCGTACACACGTTTCGTGAACGCAAGTGTTCGTTGTGAACGTAGACCGTACTATACTACTATACACGTGGCGTATTCGGCGGATGTCCAAATTTGGAAAAAGTACCGATTAAGTATAACTGAACGAGTTGTTATAATCGTAAAAGACTCAACGCGCGTTTTCGAAATACGTAAAAACCGTTATCGGCGTCGAAATAACGAAAATTGATTACGTTAACGCGCCGGTATACGATGACGATAATATTTTCTTCGGTAATTTTAATAACTAGTCGTTTCGCGCATCTCGTTTCGTTCTCTATACGTTTATTTATGTACATAGTCGCGGAGTTGTTTTTTTCGCGACCAAGCGGACGTAACTTTTTACCGGCTGACGATAATAATACACGCGAACGCTCGGCAACGAAAAAGGAACGTCGAAAGGGTAATTGAACGTAGAACTACGACGGGAAGAAATTGAAATGGCGTCGGTGGTGAGGTTCGTAAGGGAGCGACGGATTCAACGGTTGGGACACGTGATGCGCAAAAATGATTGCGACGCGAGTAGATCAGTGCTGTAGTGGAAGCCAACGGGAAATGGACCCCGAGGACGACACAAAGAAAAAGACGGTCGACCGTAGTGGAAAGAAATTTCTCGACGGAATGGGAATACAAAAATGGGTATAATAAATCGAGAAAGGCTAGTAGGGATTCAGCGACGACGGCGAAAAATATTAAAGAGTATTTAGAGCCAACGGATGAAAATGGTGAACAAACGACCGGCGCGCGCGAATATCGGACGTTATTGAATTGTATCGTGTTATCCGCGAGCGTGCGTTCCAAACAGTTCGGTTACGTTAAACTAATTTGCGCGCCGTACACTTACATACGTAGCGCGATGAGTTACGACGGTGCCGACGTATTTTCACGGCGTCCTTCGGCGGTTCGTTCGGTATTCGCCTAACCCTCAAAACGTTTTCGCGCGATTACAATTCCCCCCGTTTATTTCCCCTTAAGATTGTTCGCCCGGTCCCGTGGTACGTACGTTCCTCGGACGACACCGTCACCCACCAAGCACACGTCGCGACAAATCAACTACGCCGTTAACGGAGATAGGTAATCATTTTAATCCGAAACACGTTCGGCCGTTTATTCGTAAACGCTTGCGAATACTATACGAGGTACGTACCACGGGGACGCGTAAATCGAACAAATAACTGGAACACGACCGGCGAAAGCCCCGTACGAATAGTTTAAAAACAATACGGTTCGTCGTTTATGACGGAACGTTACCGCGCGAACTAATTACTCCGTACGATTTACGAACCCGTATACATTAACCGGAAATCGGCGCGAATACGCGTAATAAATATTTTCGTTTTTCGGTTCCGATAGTTTATTTCATTATTTACGTTACGTTGACAGACGTTATATCATTACGTTCGGACGATTCGTTTTAAAATTATTATCGCCGTCAATTTGACGATTGCGGTTGAACAAAATATGTTTTAATCCCCCGGAAAAGACTTTTTTCACCGCTATAACGAGTAAAATAGAAAAACACTTACCGTATAAACTATAATTTTAAACGTTCGTGAAATAAAATTCGCTATTTCTCGCGGCGTGATAAAATGTATATATATATATATAAATATCTCGAAACAAAATTGGGCGTTAAATCTCAAGAAATTATCGCGTAATTTGAGAAAAACGCGTACATTTCACTAGAACGTCGAGCGTTTATAAAAATTCGTCCGAACCGATTCTTTTCCCGAATTTCGTATTATTACACTCCGAAGGATAACGTTTTTCATTTATTTTTTGTCGATTTTTAACGTTTGTTACCCAATTGTAAAATATATATACGCGAACATCGACTGAACTCGATGGAAATTTTCCAACGTTTTCTGAACGAAAATAGCGCGACAAGAAAAAAAAAACCCGAAATACGTTTGATTAAACTTCGGCTTTGCCACGCGTTTCTAGCGTTTTCGCGTTGTTTGTTTTTTCAAATTTCTCGTCGTCTGTAAACAATTTTCTCGGTTTATAATTAAAAATAATTTTTTTCCCCGATCCCTGTTTAAACGTCGAATGTTCAAACGAACGCGCTTGATGTTACGAAACGTGTTATTTTACTATACACTGATCAAAATAATACAATGTCGGGGCGAATAGCCGAAATTTGGTAGTCTTCATCATCGAGTCGGTGAATTCCCGACAACATATATCGGAAGTTTTTTCAAACTGGCACGCGGCCACGTCGAACGCGTACATATGCGCGCGTACAAAACGGTTATTTCGCCCAACATATTATTTCCGTTGTACTTGGCAGATTAACTCGTTTTCTCCGCTTATTTTTGTATCGATACCGCTCGCGGGATTGCTCGTATTATGTAGTAGCGATATGTACGGATCGCGATAATTTGGTATTTGTTCGCGATTCCTCCGTGTTTATATATTGAAAAGCCGTTCAGGTTTATACCGAAATCGTGGTATTAAATTAGGTGGTTTCAATTTCGAATTTTGGCCGCGAACTATTTGAACCGATTTCCGATATTATGTGTGCTTTGAAATTTGAACGTTAATTCGAACCCAATTATAACTAAGACGTTTTTAATTCCAAAATCAACGGGAAATTATGTCGAATTTCATTTAAGTGGTTTATTCGGAAACGACGTGTTCACTTAAAATTAATTATTTTTACGAAAATATCTACGACGAGTTACGATTGACAATGGATAATAGGAAACATCAAACGCGTTTTTATTGAAACCTATATAAAACGTCGGGAGTTCTCATTTCGTGCTCGCGTGATTTTTTAACTCTAATTGGAAGATTTTACGTAAGTTTGAATATTTTTAGACCAACGGAAGCATAAAACGTGTTGTTGTTCAGACGGCGGCAGAATGTTCTAGATTCTAAAGTTTACGTAAATTTTATTCCGATCGACATTTTCGCCTTTTAGAAAACACGTTTAAATGTCGAAAATTATATTTCGTAACATCGTAAAAACGCGCTTGGGTGTTCGATATCGTCGCGTGAAACGCCCGTAATTTCGCCACTTTTCGAAGAGGTCTTAGAAATACCAATTCGAATCCGTAGTTAGGACTCGCTTTCGAAGTTTTACATTTGCCATTATAAAAGCACCGTCGTAGAAAACTACTTTTAAAATAACTAAAATATTTGTAGAATGCGTGGAGGTGCGGGAAATCCGATCGATACGGGAGATGCTCCAATTATTTTATTGGATACGCGGAGAATTCCAATTTTTTAGCGTATAAAACGCGTACATGTCTACAATTATATATTTTTTTTACGCGAAAATTTGTGTCGGATTTTTTCCGTAAATAACTTTTGTTCACGATCGAATTTTCACGTTTCCGTAACTCGTGTTTAACAGTGACAAGGGCCGGAGAAGAGCCGACTCGGTGTGTGTATGTGTGTGTGTGTGTTAACGGTGAGTGTACACGCGCGACGTTGGCAAATTACAAGTCAAAATATAGGCGAAATTCCTCCGAGGTAAATGTAATGGGTGTGACGGTTTCGCAAAGTGCCCACTATCGAGTGTCACCGGTGTGGTAATAAGACGTGTGTCTCGGAGATAATATATGTTTACGGAACGAAATAACGAGCGCGGCGGAAAAAAAAATCGCGGTGACGACATTCGCTCTTTCCGATAGCGGCGGACTTTCCACGACTGTTTTGCTGGGATGGCAATGCCGTTCACTATCCCAGGCTCTCGTTTTTGCTAGTGGATGGATGTGAAGAAGTAGGTGAGTATTTCTAAGTTAGTCTGTCCATGTTATTGGGTACGGTTTTGGTTTGTGTTTGGTGGTTGTCGGAAGGTGCGTTTTGCCAAGGAGACGAGTGTGATCATAGTCGGAAAAAGAATTTTTACAGAACATCAATTTATAGATTGAGTTTGGATACAGTATTTGATTGAATTGAAATTTGTCGATTTCGGACTTTCCACGAATACCGTGAATTCGTATCTTATCGTATCAGTGTGTGTGTGTAAGACCGGAGAATGTTTGACGGCAGTGTGACGATTGGTCCCGATATAGTCTAACGGTACACGGACGAACGATTAGTTTTATTTCGTCCGCCGGATTATGGATTTTTTGGGGGGGGGGTAAGTAACCACGTACACACGACTGTGGAGAAAAGGCCCGGTAGTATCGGCAACGAATACGGGTCGATACTTCTCCACATTTTGGCGATTTCAGTGAAGAGTCATATCTGTCGTACGGTACAATCGAATTAAAACGGTCGAGGTTTGGCGGCGGCAGGACCAAACGTTCCCGGCCGTACGAAGAATGGGTGACATATTTGTAGCGTCCCCGATACAAATTAGCGAAACCCTCCTTCGAAAACTGGAGTGGACGTTCCAAGTCTATTTCCGTGGACCCAACGACGTATCGTTCCGGCGTTACTACACTTAGTCACCTTGACACCAACGCGTAACGCCATTCCGCCTGTTCAAGCGAACGACGAAATTCCTCCGTTGATTTGTCGTCCAGTTTTCGGTACCCGGACGGTTGCGTTCGCGATTTTCGCGGTTCGTGTACCCGAATGGTTTACGCCGCGGTACGGCGTCGCGATTTTCGCCGCGGGTTAGAGTCCCGCGTACAAACGAACAACCGATCTCGGACCGTCTTGGCTAGTCGCTCGGAACGAAACGCCGAATAACGACGCCGCCGACGGGAACGGCAACAAGGACGGCCACATACACGATCGCGAAAACATTCGCACCGACGGAAGTTATTTCGGGTCGCGCCCGTTGCCTTTAGACGCGTGGCGCGCGTCGTTACCAAGCCTTTGTCCAGCGCCGAACAGGGCAAATGCCGACTTTCCCCACTCGTCCGTACCTATTTCGCGCTTTCTCGGGCCTCTTTTGGCCCGACTATTATTACACGGCCGTCGTACACCCGTATCGTTTTATAGCCAAACGATTGTTCGGCGTTTGTCTCGACTACGACGATAAGGCGCAACGATCGATCCCAGCATTCCCCGGATTTCGACGAACGAATTCGAAAAATAATTTACTCCTCCCCGTCGACGGCGGTAATTTAATAATCGCCGGCTCGAATAATTTATTTCTGTACACAACGAGTTCCCCGGCCGTAACGGTTGACTGTCGGCATTAATTCGTGCCCGACGTTGAAACGAATACGGTTATTAATATATTACGTCGCGTTCGTCGATCTTGTCCCCCTCCGCTTTCTCGCCCTAATTTGCGCCTCCCATTGTTCAACGTCGTGAGAGCAACGAACACGTAACTTCGCATAAAGAACAAACGCGTCGAGTTTTCGAGAAAAAAAATAAAACGATTTTCGGCGAGTGATTAATGATCTCGGCCGTTGTAAGCCGTTCGTTCGGCTTACGTCATAAGTATTAATATTACTTAGCGATCGCCCGGGAAATGACGCGACCGTTTCATTTTTCGCCTTTTACTTTTGTCTTCGTTTTCAGGCGATATGGTAATAACCAGCGATAAATATCAGGCGACCAGCACGCCCAAGTCAATATTCGAGGACCAAATGGTGTTGACCATCAAGTCGGTGGAGAAACACGACTTGGGCTCGTACAGGTGCATCGCGAAAAATTCGCTCGGCGAGGTGGAAAGCAACATCAGGCTATACGGTGAGCGCGCGCGGTCCTTATTAGCACGAACGCCGCGTAATATTCGGCGGCGCGGAGACCGATAATGGTTTACGGGGTGACCGACGACAGCACCGGTTGACGAAACGAAAACTTATACGCGCACACACATCTGTAAACAAAGGCGAATGTTCGTTTTCAATCGGAAGGGAGACTACAATAATAATAATAATAATAATAATATCGGCGCGTTACCGTTTGTTGTTACGGTTGGTGTGCTAATAACGAGATTACGAACAATTCACTATTCCGCGTAACTATATAAAATGGCGTTTCCGGGAGCCGAAACTTTGGGGTTGGGGGGGAAGGGTCATTTAATTCGGTATTTAATCACAATAGCCGCTATCAAAATAACAGAACTTTAATCAAATTTTCGTGTCATTTAAACAGATAACCTACGTATATATTTACTAGGTTTCCCGTGTTTCGGATGGCTGTTAAAAGTTTCGCCGCGATTATTAATAATGTCGAAACGCGAGTATACATTCGAATTCCGTCTGGTTAGCGAGCGGACCACCACCGACGCCGACGGTCCTTTGGGGAATGGCCGATGATTCATGTACGGCTGGTAATGTCGTACCGCTACTCAAAGTCGGGCCGTAATTAGCGCGGGGACTTCTTAAAAGACGTGTCCCGGTACGAATCCGTCCATTACGTTAACGGGCCCCTACCGGGAAACTACCGTACCGCGAGCCGAGCGCCGCCGGTCAATCGCCCGGCGCGGGCGCATGTCCGGATCGCCGGGATGGCCAATGTCACGGGCGAAACTGTTTTCAACGGTAGACGTAGAAAGACCGACGTACGCGCGCACTTTACGTTCCACGTCTAAACAATAAAAGAAAAACACGATTTTTAACGTTATATAAATAATTTCGGCGTCGAAACTTAACGAAAAATGAACGTAGCGCCCGAATACAATGGTACGCGTGAACACGAGCGTAACGGACTTAGAAATGGCCCGTAATAGGGGCGTATTATTAGTTCGGCGTTTCCGAAGGGAGTTTAAACAGAGCGCGAATTTTTATCGTTAGTTTTTACAAACCGTTTTTGACGATTTTCGCGCGTCGCTGTTGGATCGTTACAGAAATACGCGGTTTGGATGACGGCGCGAACGGCGACTTTTCCGCCTCGTACGACGACACAAACACGGAGACTCACCGCGCGTCAGGTGCCGACAACGATAATGGCGACGACAACGGCGACGACGACGACGACGACGACGACGACGGCGATGACGGAAACGGAGTCGGCGTCAACCGGAACCGGACCAAGCACGTCGGGCACCGCGGGAACGAGTCGCCGCCACTGCCACCGCTGTCGCCTCCACCGAGTCCTAGCGCTTCTGTCCGTCTCGTACCGCCGTTTTACAAGACGTTCAAGTACCTCTGACACACGGTGCCCGTCCGGTGGTAAACGACACGCTCGCCAAACGGCCGGGCCGGGACGTGACCGTCTGTCGTCCCAAACAATCACCGCGGTTGTCGACGCTACGCGCCCGCGTATATATTGTTTATTGTATATTGTGCCAACGCGCCCGTTCGTTCGTCGTCGGTTACGTATTCGAAGTGGCCAAAAACGACGGTGGGCACCTCCCGCTCCCCGAACTGCATACGCCGTCATGAGGATTGCTCGATTCCATGGTACCTACGCGAATACTAGCGAAGCGCCGCGGGTTCCATTTCCGTTTTCGTACGCCGACGGTCGCGGCGTAAGACGCGAATTTGTTTACCGTCTCCGTCGATTTTCCGGAAATACCGGAAACGTCGCTCAGACGCGATAACGTATAGGCGCCGCACTAGGTACGCGGTCGTTTTCGAACGCACGATTCCATAGGCTCGCGCGAAACTCCCCGTACGCATTTAGCGCGGCGTTTCGATCGCCCCGAAAATATAATAACCGTAACGACCCAATAATATAAACCAATCGTAGTTGGGACACGTGGTTTCGTACGTTCCCCGACGTTTTCGTTAATTCGTTTCCGGTTGTCTGTATTCGCCGTACCTACGGCGTTGCGATTTTCGACTTTGCGGAGTCCCCGCGGCTCGTTGACTTCGAGACGGTTTGCCGTCGGCAATTTTACCGGAGTGGACGAACGATTAAATGGATAAAATGAACGGTAAGAGAACAATTTTTCGTAAAGTCGGTACGGCGTCCACTAGTTCCACTACGCGCTAATTTCCGACACGGACAACGCGAAAGTTATTTTCGTCCGCTCGAACGGTTTCGTAATACCCGTGGACGACAGTTGCGATAAATACCACCGCCGACGGGACTTCGGGCTAAACACGGACTCGGGGGTGGAATGCCGCCGGAAACGACGGACGGTAGGCGTGTAGCTAAGGTTACCGCCCGGACAAGACGAGCAGCGGTGTACCACCGTTCGACGGCGCTTGTCCCGTGGCGAATTGTCGTCATTTTCGCGGGATTCAAATCCGGGGTTGACGAAAAATCGAGGACAAGCAGCCACAGATAATCGCCCGTTATTCGTTTACCACGGTTCGCGGTATATTTAGTTACGTCGAGTATTACGTTATTATTTTCGTCCGAGCCGTACTACCTACTACCGTTCGTTCCCCGCGAACCCTAAACTAATTAAGCTAACAGCCTCGGTCCGTGGTCCCGCGTGTCCACGAAACTCTCGCCCGGCGCAAATTACGAAAATGTTTTCCGAAATACGTTACGTGTCTATAGCGCGCGTTCGTACGTTTTCCCTGTGCGCGGTCACTTATATTACGCGTCTACGACAAACGTCGGCCACCGTCCACAATGTCGTCGTCGTCATTATCACAATATAATCATTTAGCCGCCTACGAATTCCAGCGCCGTAATGTAATAATTATCCCCGCAGTCTCCGCAGACCCTCGCATCCCTCTTCCACTCAACACGGGTATTGCGTTTCGAAAACGTCGTCGTGAACACTTACTATAAGATAACGATAATATTATTATTATTATTATTATTATTATTATTATTATTACGTATTACGATACGACTTTAGAAAATAATTTTAAAAAAATAAAAATACCCCCATAATTAACGTGTATTACTATTATACTATAATTGTTTGTAAGGAAAATATGAAAATAAACGATTTACGTACGTTTACGTGGTTTTTGTATTCTGTAAAAGCCCGTTAGGCGTTCGTCGGTACTTGGATTCCAGTTTCGGCACCGGTATCTCGTTGACCGAATATATTCGAACGGAATTATCGAACCCGATCAGCTATATAAATACGTACCTAAAATTGACGGTAAAATCCAACGACGGTGGTTTTTTATTGGACGTTCGAAGCCATTACCTAATCGTTATAACCGGCGTTTACATTGACGTCGACGATTACGTTAGATCAAAAACGCGCCGAATCGATGGTCGTCGTGTGCGCATACTCTTTGCAACGACCATTGACGTATTGGTTTTTAAATAGTAATACGTTCAATGTACGGGTCGCGCGCTAGCTAAGCCCAAAATACCATTCGCCAGGTGTTCCGACGCAGGGACATTACCAACGCGTTTTCGTTCGAGTTCCTGAGACGTGTCTTAGGGTCACGTATTCCGATTATTTGACGTATGCGTAAACGGCATATTCACATATTCCACGAAAAATTTCGGTAAAAATCGTACGTATTTATCGTACACGCTAAATAGCTGAAAAAATCCTTAAATCGTTAAATACGTATAATGACTGGCCGTAAAAGTATTCGTAACGAAAATTGGACGGAAAATATGATCGAATTTCTTCGAATTATAATCCGAACAGTCGGCGCGGTTTTTTTAATCTATACGCGTCCCAACTTTAGGCAAAACACGAAGTGCGCACCAGAGTGCCGCGTGAAAAATCGCTATTAATTTTCGAGGCGAACGTCGTATAACGTGAATTGGCGAATTTCCTCGCCGTTTATAGTTAAGTCTACCTCGTATTACGCGCGTATTATTTTTAATTTAAAGCGAATTAACCTTTTTCCGTTCGCCGGTCGACAATGAAAATAACAAATATTTCGCCATCTTCGACTATCGCGTTTTCGGTTATTATTTTTCGTTTCAATTACAATAGTATCAGCTCTTCGATGCCGCGCTTGTGTATGCACGTATTTATATCTTTACTTCGTTCTAAAAGTATTATGTTATTGTTATATAATATGAAGTTCGAATTTACTTAACAATACGGCGTGCGTATAATAAATTGTTGACTTTTCATTTTCAAAAAATATAATACGCGTCGCCGGCGAAAAGGACGAGGGGAAATATTATTTTCCCGTCACTGTCAAATCCACAGTACAATATTTAACCGCGCGTAATAATAATAATAATAATAAAGCGAAAAATAACGCCAAAGAGACCGACGTCGAACGTTCGCGCGTCGTTTCGTTTTAAATTGGACTTTTGCGGATACACGAACGTTTTCCGCTAAAAGGACCGACCGAACCTATTTCTATCGCCCGGCGAAGTAATTCCGTTCGAAATCTCGATTACATCAACGCGCTCTCCTCCGTCGCCCACGTCACCCCTCAGCACCGTGTATCATATAATATACGAGTACTACGTATATATATATGTGTGTGTGTGTGCGTGTACGCGAATATACATGACTCGTTTGTTTCAATTTGTTGTTATCGAGACCAATCATCTTTTCGTCGCAACAATTTGGGGACGACCCCTCGCCAACGACCGTCTCGGTTATGTAATTCGGCGTGTTTTATTGCGCCGTTGTGGTGTACCGCGACGACAACGACCTGTCCAAATACGTTCCGTGACGACGAAAAAATATGTACGCCACTGTTAGAACACGCGTCGCGTACGCCAATTCCGTGTCGTTATGTTCGAAACCTATCTATCGAGTTTCGTACCGAACTATCGTAACGAAACTATCTAAATTCGCTCGTTAAATCTCACGCGACGGCTAACTAGCCGCCGGTAAGTTACGGTGTCGAAAGTTTCGAAAAAATTTCGTTTTCGTTTTTCCGATCGGCGAATACATTTTTCGGTTTTTCGACAATTACCTATGGGCGAATTACGGGAAACGTTCTCTACGTCGTGACGAAGAAACCTGGTACAATTTTATTCGACGGGCGCTACGGCGCACACGAAACCGGATAGACGTATATTAAACGTTCGATGTTCCAAAAGGAATCGTTCGATTGGAAATTTCGAAACGCCTCGGCGACCAAACGGCGTTCCGAATAATTTTTTTGAACGCAGTCGTTTACCATTTGGTTCGCGTTTGTAACGCCAACTCGGACAACATCCGATCAAGTAGCTCGTTCGAACCGCGATATCCACCGAGCCCGCGGCTCCGCTACGCATTTGTGTTACAATTATAACGTTAAAATCGATACGTTTTTGGAAAAAGGTCGGAATAAATAGTACGGTTTCGAAGGCGCGAATCGTTCGGCGATTTGAATATACTGTATACGCTTTTCTCGCAAAACGTTATGCTTTTGACGTCGATGACGTCCGGTCAGGTTTTTTAAATTACGCGATTCGCAATATCAACAATACGAAAACGTTTTCGATTATTGTATTCGCGTGTGCGTGTGTATGTATCTCTCTCTCTCTCTCTCTCTCTCTCTCTCTCTCTCTCGCTTGCTCGCTCTCTCTCTCGCCCTCTCTCTCTCTCATTCTACGGGTTTGTTTCGTCAGTGTTGTTATTATCGGCGTATGTGTTCGACACGCGAAAGAATATCGGGACTCCATAAAGCGCGCTTAACCCTCGTAAATTCGGCGAGCGATCCGAGCTTACTGTCAAACAAGATTTCGCGATACGCGTGACTCCGGGAATTTCCATAAAACCGAACGAACGATTACCGAGCGAAAACATCGGGCGTTTTCTATTGGGTAGCTGCGTCGTCTGAAGGAGCTTTTCACATACGACCGCGGATGTATTCAATTCAAAGCCTAAGTACGGGATATTATCTTCTAAAACATACAAACGTGATTCTCATATAAACAACACACTTAAAACGAATAATACTGATTTTCGAACTTTCGCTCGTCTAACCGTAACCGTACGAGTTCCACTAACGCCGACTGTTCTCGTTGTTGTTGTTGTAGCTGTTATTGTTTCTTATAAAGACGCATAAAACTCGCTTCGGATCTCTCGAAATATAAAGTATTCCATTTATATTTAAGCGGGGCAGGCCGCCTTTATAAGGCTCCGCACAAAAATATCCTATTACACGGAACGTGTTCGTTTCATGTCGGCGAAATATAAGCCAATTTCATTTGGGAATCGATCTTCTCGCGAGCGTATATTAATGTAAATCGCTCGTAACGCGTTTAAGTCGTTACGTCCGATTTTCGAAAAATGTTACGTGCCGCGCGTTGTTAAATTGATTAACGTCCGAAGCCCACGGACGGATTAAATCGATTACGACGGTGTCGCTGTCAATGGATTCGTCGTTTTTTTTTCATTTGTATAACGTAACAATTAATAACGCGTCTTTAGGCGACGAAATTATATTTTCGAAAAACCGAAAGCTATCGAAAATTTCTAAACGTATTACGCGTTTTCGTCGTTCGCGCGCTTGTATATATGTATACATTTCTTAGTCCGACAATAGTATTACTTCCAATCGCGAATTATAGACGTCGAAATTATCCGTGTACCGGATAATTCGTTGGTGCTGACACACTATCCGCGCCTATACGACGTAAAAGGTAATCGAAATTTTCGTAACATCGGTTGTGTATTCGTGGTAATATTTTCCGTGAGCTAATGTTGTCGTCGTCTATTTTTTTTCTTTTGGAAATGAAACCGCCCAATATTTATTGAAAACGAATAAACCGTCTAGTATTATTTGAACGGTGTACTCGGTATTGATTATTAAGACGTTTTATTAAATAATTTATTATTTTATACCGATAAACCGCGTTACGTGGTTTGATTTTTATTAACAATTATGTAAAATTTAATCGTTAAAAACGAAAAAAATCCGACGACGACGACAATAATAACTCACGGAAAATATCACCAAATATCGAAAAGTGTTTTGCGTACCCTGGGCCGAAAAACACTTCGTGTACCAAAAAACAAAAACGCCACCGAAAAACTTCGGAAAACCTCATTTCCCAGCTAGTTACCATCTACTCGCGACTCTCGCGTAACTAACGAAACACCCCGGCGCGTCGTTCCGAACAAAATAATCGATTCCGTATCGGAACACCCGTAATTTCTTTCGTTTCTCGCACGATCGGTTTGTACCGATTTGCGCGTACGTGCGTCGTAACCATCCCGTCAGACAGTCGGTCGATGAAGCGAAAATTTGTGGAACAAACTCACGACTCCGTTTCCGCCTGTGCGTCTTTTGTACAACACAGTTGGACAGTCGCACAGTTCGCGAGACCGATTCCCGTGTACTTCGCGCGTCCATACGTTACGTAAAATGTACGGAACGCGATGTTTGTTCTTTCGCCGAATGCCAATGTCCCGTCAGCGTCTCTCCCGCGGCTCCATTAGGCGTCGCGTATATAATAATTCGCGCCGCGGAATAAAACGTTTTCGGAGGTCATCCCCGACGATTTTCCCATCCGGCACGACCAACGACTGTGTCGTCGAGTATACGAAAATATATAATTTCGATTCGCAGGGGGTTCACGGTCTCGTTTACGTCATTCGCGTGGGCTAATATTTGATCGTTCGTAACGCGTCGCTCCTCCACCTCCGACGCCGCGTTTCATTTTTACGGACAAATATACGATCGGTTTTATTGCCGTTAACGTCCCGATAATTGACACGGAAAATCGCCGACGCGACCGTTTCGACGAAACATTATTTCAACGATATAAACGTCGAGTACACCGCAAGCAGAATAACGGCGCACACGTGTATATACTAAATAAAAATAGATTCCTCGAACGTCGCGACATAAAAACCATCTCGAACAACGTTATAGCGCAATAATAATCGTCGCTCCCTATTGTAGGTGTACGTAACGCGTAATCCACTGTCGCGACGGTCGAAAATAATCCGACGGTTGTTAATTAAAACGTTCGTAACGACGCGCTCGGGTCGTCTTCTCGGCCGGGGACGAGTGGCCAAAAAAAAAAAAAAACAAAAATCGATCGCCACGACGTCGTACAACGCCAATCCTTCCGTTTCGAAGGACGCCCGTCGGAGTTTCGTCGGTGCCGCGAAGGGGTACGCTTACGGTGTTCGCTTGAGTTATTGTTTTCGCCAAAGTCCACCGGCAGTTACGTTTCGAATTTTATGTACTAGACGACAAAGCGTCCGGTTTTTTTCTCCGTCACACTTCTATAGTGTGGTCTCGACCGGAATCGTCGCCAAGCTGACGTATTCGCCGACGAGGCAGTAATCCGAGTTTAAGGTTCCGGTTTTCCGATCGAAAGTCGAGACTGGACTGATTGCGAACGTATCTCACACTAAGCGTTAAAATTGCGCGTAATTATGCGCGCGCGCGTGTGTGTACAATGAGAAACTGTACATCTCTTTCTCGTTCACAGCGCAAAAGGCACAAGGCAAAAACGACGCGCGGAGCGACTTGCGACGAAACGGATTATATATATATATATAATACGTCGATACACAAATCCCTTACCGCCGACCGTTGCCTTGGCGTACATAATTGAAACGCGTAGTCGACTTGATTCCTAACTGACAGGTGTATTCCACGATCCAATTAGACCGTCTCCTATCCAATTATAATATTGTCAACCGTCGCCATAATGAATGCGAAGACCACTCGTCGCGCGATTCGACGTAGTAGCCGACACGACGTGCACGACCGTTCCAGAAACGAACTCGTAAAACGCTGTTTATACGATCCGCGTGTGTAGGCCCTGTGCAGCTCGTTCCACACACGTCCCTGGGAATCGTACGTTCGATTCTACACGCTATTTCGATCAACACGCAACCGCACCTTCCCTGAGAGAGAGCGGATATGCAAATTTACCCACGCGGACGCGTTAAATTTATTACGCCGTCGGTTCGCGCACGGGCACGACCGCCGTCATATTTGCCGACGGTTGTGTACGAAACACTCCGATTCGCGTCAAAATTGCGTACGACGGCCGGTCGACGTAAATTTTCTTTTCGATTTCACATTTCACGTTCAGCCGGTCGCGTCGCTTTTTCACGTAATCGCCGTCTACATTTCAGCACATTTCGAGCACAAAACTTTATGGGATCCGACGGTGTCGCGTGGACCTTCGAATTCGTTACGTAAGTCCCGACTTACATCGAGTTATTCGGCCGTCCCATTAACTTTCGCTCGCTTACGCACTCACCGGTACGCTCAACGTTGTCTACCGTCACACGCCTTGATGGACGTTCTCCGGAGTCGTTCTTGGTCGACCACGCTTGTTGTTCGGCCATTTTTACCCACCCAAAAATCCGCGCACCGATACTCGATTTCGGTAAACGTTTCGCTCCGTACTCTGTACACAATCTTATAAAAATGGTAAACCCCGTTTAAATATATTTCCACCCATAAATAAAAAAAAAACGAATAACCTCGTCGACTATGTTCCCTCTGTGACGCGAAACACTCAAGGCGAGAACATAAATAACCACGCTATTTTTACACAGTCGACGATCCGAATCGTAAAATGTGTCTACTAAAACAGACGTTTCGATGTAAGCGGCGTAGATAACGTAATTTAAGGAATACAATTGACTCGCATATACATAACTATAGTCGATTTTAAATATAAATATAATCGACAAAATTGAACACGATGGATGATCGACTGAGCACATGTATGTGAATCCGATAGTAACGAAAAACGACCGCTGCCGAAAACACCCAAAAACAACGAGCTACGGGTTGACTAATATTCGATTCACTCGTTCGACGCGAATTAATGGTTTCTTTTTATTTTACGAATTTACGGCGAAAAATTAACAACGTAACGTTTTCCACGATAAACCCGCCGCTGAAACGTTTCGAATAAACCAAGGGTCGTCCGGGTCGTGACGTTCCATAAGGTTTTTCGTGCGAAGAGAACGTATTTTCCGAATAAAACCAAACGAGCGGGTAGAAAAATGTAATAATAATGAGAAAAAACGGAAAACGTTTTTTTAACGAAATATAATTTTTTATATATACGTATATAGACGCGTAACAAAAACGTCGGAATTCGCGGGGCCCAAAGGGGGTATTTCATTTCGGGTAATACAACATTGTTTCAGATCGACTGCTATATGTACGCACGATAAAGTAACAAACGTCGGCTTATAAGGCCCGCAACGAAATAATAACGAATATTTATCGAACGGCCGCGCGTTTGGAATTGGGTCCGGGCAAGGAAACCACCCGGACACGCGGTCTCGATGAAATTTAATTTCGGAATGGGTCGACGACCCAGAGCCCGTCGTACGTAAATAATTTAAAGGCGTCGTAAACGAAGGCCTAGCGCAGAGTCTCTGCTGAAAACAATTCGGTCGTTTCCGACGAACCGACGAATGTCGAACGAACCGAACAACGCGCCGGATTTCGCGGAGATTTCCGCGTTGGTCGTTCGCTCGTAGTCGAATTATAAGTCGGACGCGCCCGTTCAGTCGCGTGACCAAAGTGTCCGGTGGCCCCGGTCGTACGAAATTATTCGGAAACGCGGTGGACGAACGGAAAAAACTACAGGAATCGCGAGTTCGAGTGTTACCGGCGTAACGAGATAAAAAGTGTTCCGCGTGCTGGGGCGTTTTTTTAGACACGCCGGTTCGTTCGGCACACGCTCAACTGCCAATCGGGCCGCCGCGGTATGTTTGAAAACGACTATCGTTGACCCGTCGAACATGCCCCGGTGGGAAACGTATCGATTTTGTTGTTGCGACGGTACGGTTACCGGAAAACGCGCGCGTATAATATTTTCAATGTTTGTAAACTGTCGACCGGGACGGATCGTTATAGTTTCGTACGGCGTACGTTCGCGTAGCGCGCGCCTGTAATTATTACCGACCGAAACAATTAATAGAACCGATCGTAAAATCGACGTGCGCGCAAGGAAAGCCGTATTTTTCGTGTACACCGCCGTAGTCACGACGCACGTACTTAAGAAAATGTACCGAAATTGAATATTAGTTTTTTTCCATTTAGCCAACAGTGTTTGGATCTCGCGCGGTGTTTATTTTGCTCGCCACCGTAACGGTTAAATAACCGTTTAGCCACTACGCCGGGCGTGTCCATAATACAAATAAAATTAATGAACGTCAACTATCCGCGTGTCTTAAAACTGTACCGTACGGCCCGTTGACTGTGCACTCGTCCAGAAGTCGAGATCACTTAAGGCGGCCGAGTGTAAGTGTTTGCGCGCGAGAGGTGGGCATCTCGCAGTCAGGTAGTACGGTCCCTTATTTTCCACTCGAAAACCACTCGTCAAGGATAGATAACCGAAGGCGGCGGCGACAGTGACGGAGACAACGACAAAACGCATTCCGCTCGCTGTATACTAATTTCGCCGTCAGTTCGGGGGGCGTTACTTTGTTAATTTGTCGCTCGCCGAACTTTTCGCTTTTAAATATCGCGGTATCGTCGCTCGAATCACGTACCGACGTCCGCATAAATTGTAACAGAATTAAAACGCGCGAGTGACTAGTGGGCCAAACAGTGACGTACGATCACAATGGAACTCCCATCCCTAGGCGAAAATTAAAAATTCGCTCCTTTTTTTTTTTGATTCGCAGATACGCGAATCAATCGGGTGTTTCGTCACTGGACTTATTATTTCGTTCGCGTCGAAAACAAAAAAGTTTTACACAGTCGACAGTGTACACAATTTCTTACGTCGTTATTGTGTATTATTTCCGTCGAACGAGACGTCCCTTCTGTATTTAATAAAATCGCGTTGAATTCACAATTCGTATCCCCAGAAGAAAATCGTCGTCTGTCCTTAGGACTACAGTTTTTATAATGTTAATCGAAAAGTTTAGTAATCTGTTAAACGTAACTTCGGATTTTGTAAATTATTTAAAAATTGAAAATAACTTTAAAACGTTAAACTCGACTATATTTCTCTTTTTTTCTTTCTCTCTCACTCTCTTTTTCTCTTTCTCTCTCTTTATATATATATATATATGAAGTGTGTTAAAAAAAACCGAAATGTTCGTGTTTTTTTTTTTTTTTTTTTGAAAAAAGTATTTATTTAGTCAGATTACGAGAACGAATGAGCGTTACAGAAATTTTACGTACGTACCTTTAAATATGTATAATTTGTAATCGTCAATGATACCGACTTCGAATTCGATTAATATTGGCAAAAATCCACACACTCGCACGTTCGTGAAGTTATTTAGCGAGTCATCATTGTTGTTTCTTTCCGACATCCTGGAAAGTAATCGTACATGTACGTGTAGATAAAGATAGGTAGATTTTTGACGGGATTTCGTCGGCAAAAATAAATAATTATTCAGGAATATTGTAAGTCACGAAAATCTGAAATATCGATTTATAATATATATACAATATACTATACTTGAAAATTGGCGATGAAATAACGCTATTGTCGTTATTATATTCGGCGTACGGAGAGTGTGTTTTATTTCGTATTCGATAATGTTATTGTAAAACGTATTACGCTTGTTTCGAACAGTTTCCTTGCAGGAGTCAAAAGAACGATATTCACATTGTTCCCGACGAATCGAATACGTGAATTTTCTCTAAAACCCGAGTTTTTATCGGAATAAAAATCGAACGTTTGTTCCCGTAATACAAAATTCGCTTTATGTCTGTCGCGATATATATTCAAATTCAACTCGACCGTTTTGTATGCGAAAATTATCGTACACATATTGTATTCGACGAGTACGAACGACGGACGTTGGGTTTTCTTCTTTTTTTTCGCTCGATCGAGTTTTGTCGAACGTTTCGCCTTTAACGGTAACCGAGTTGATTACGTCGAAAGTATTAATTGCCCGGCGGTACATAACGCAAATGGCCACTAAATGCGTCATGTTCCCGATAATACGAAAGCGTATTAATAGAATACGCGTAACATATAAAAACCGTAACGCGTAAATCGTTATGGTAAATTTATAATTAAACGCGTACGTTTGAAAGATAGACTCCGAGGGTTAACGAAGCCGTTATTTGGCTATAAAAAGAAATTTGACGTCCTTTCTTACAGTATTTTATTCTATTCCGACGTAAAAGTATATCTATAACACGAAATATAAAAATATAATCGCGTATAAAAACGACGTAAACTTCACTTTAACGACGCGTTAACGTTATTATTATTATTATTATTATTGCTGTTTATAACGAAGTACGTAATAATATGCGTACACGTACGTATAATGTACTAAAGCATTCGGTCAATTAGCGCTTAAAATGCGACGTATTACGAAACAAACGTTGTTTTCGGTGTTCGACGAGTTGCCAAGTGAACGTTTATTGTTCGTCTTACGAAAACATTTTCGTCGCGAAATTACGGCCTCGAAAATCGATTAAAGCGACCGAGCGCGAGTAACGTTTCGGAATCGTTACAAGTTTCCGTCGTTTCCGCAACGACCGCACGCTATAGGTTCCCGAATTTTTATTGGCCGTCTAGTTCGGCGGTTGTTCGGTTGTGTGAACCGTAAACGGTTCATCGGCCGTAAGAACGAACACGCGACAGCGCACCCGACCCCGTCGACGGCGCGGACCATCGAACGTGTACGGTCGGTTCTCGTTGGTAGGTCGTCGTAAAGGAAGGCCGCGTTTCCGGTCCACCAACGCAAACACCGATTCGGTGCCGAGGTTTTTTCGTCAAATCCAAGTGTACAAGGGCGCGCGCGCGAGGGCCCAATTGAATATTATATCGAATATTCTAACGCGGCGCCTGGCTCCTCTAATTTCGCCCTCCGCTTGCGTCGACGTGTTATACGCGCCGCCGGTCCGAAACGATAAAACCGAAATTCGCTCGACCACTTAAACGCATTACGCGGGACGCCGTGGGTCTCGGCCCGGAGCGCGTTTCGGACGGATCCGAACCTCGTACGCTCGCACACATACGCGCGTTCATATATGTGTGTGTACAAAATCAGTGGGAAATTAACGACGACGGTCCGGAATAACGTCGGCCCGAGCCCGCGATTTCTCCCGCGGATTAACCGCCGTTTTTCGGCGGTGATTTACACGTAACCGCTTGTCCGGGCACGCGAACGTCGTAACGCGCCGCCGTTAATCGTTTCACGCGCCGTTATTCGCGGACCTCGAATTACGGTGGTCCGCGCGCTTGGTCGCGAATATCGTCGCGGGCTCCTCACCCCCGTTGGAAAATCGACTAGTATGTAAAATCGGTCGTCGACCGCCGTTCGTTCTTGCTTCGCTTTGCTCGATATAGCTAAACCGTTCACTGTTCCGGGCCTACGCATTCGCCAGCGGATGGAAACGACCGAGTTGTTTTGTAGTTTTTAGTCTGTCCGAGTTATTTGGTACGGTCCGTGTTTAGTGATGGTCGGAGAGTACGTTTAACCAACGAAACGGATACGATCAAGGTTGGAGAAAAAATTTTCATAGAACGTCGCTTTGGATCGAGAGTTTGAATAGAGTCTTGGATCGAAATAAATTTCGTCGATTTTAGAAGGATCGAATTTTCGACGATAATCCCGTCGTATATATTTTTTATTTCCGTAGACGTTATTCCGACCGGTCGGAGTTTTCGAGTTACTGTAAATTTTTTACGAAATCGACTGTTCCGATCGACGGTTACTGACAATGTACCGGTTCAATTGTACGTGTTATTTCGTTTCGGAAAACGGACCTTCGCGTGGTTTTAAGTAGGCACTTACGAAACGAAATTCGTTAATTGTTTAACCGCGAAACGTACGGTGAATGGTAACGTTCAATTCGTCCGGCTAAATGATTCCGCCAAGTCCGAAAAAAAAAACGAGAGAACTGTCGGGGACATAAAATACGAAGTAAAAAAAAATTTCAAAAAACGCGTTGTTCGTCGAATATCGTAACGAGGTACCGTTTTGTCGGAATACGCCGGTCCGTTCGACGGGTTGCACAACTTTTGGGACGGGCAACCGATTTCTATAAAATTCGTCGAAAATCCTCGGGCTAAAAACGTAAAACAAAGTACCCTCCCCCTACCGTGTGTTTATTATGTCCATTGTACGCGCGTACCCGGTATACGAACGATCGAGCAATTCGTCGATTTCATATCGTCGAAATACGAAGAATTCGCCGTAGCCGATAAAAAAAAAAAAAACACGACGTGTTTTCGGAAATTTCCCCGCTATTGCTATATTCTCTCGCGTAGTAAACGTACACGCTATCCTTTGTGAACAGTAAACGAACAATTTCATTACGATTCGGAACCTATATATATATATATATATCGCGAGGAAAACACGCGTAGGTGTCGTTTTAGAATCCGCACAAAGCAAATATCGTAACGCTGTAATATTTACTTGCGTATCAGTGTGTGTGTGTGTGTGTGTGTGTGTAAACATATTGAATAGGCGCATAATATAATATTTCGCGTTTGAAAAGACTATAAACCTTTTATGTATGTAAAACTGAAATCGACTTATTCGAGTATGAACGACCGTCTATCTCTTACCGTTACTCCGTCTGTTTAATATTCTTTCTCTTTCTCTCCCTCTCTCTCTCATACACACACAAACGTTACGCCGTGTGCCGGTTGCATTGTGTTTGGCGGACAATAACTCACGGCCCTATTGATAGCACCGCCTTATCTGCTCCCTGGTTTAAGGGAATTATTCAAAATAAAAAAGGGCCAACCGAACTACTGTATCGGTACGGTAGAAAACCGCAAGGACTCGTTCGATTTCCTTTTGGATTCGCGCCAGACGACCGCCCGCGACAACAGACGCCGCGGCGGCACCGTCGGACGGCAATATTCCCATTGCCAAAGACTCCGCGGCACCACTCCCGCCCAGACGTTAAATGTTCCAAAGCCAAATTGATGAATAACTGCCCGGCCCTCGCCGCGTCCCTCCTAACCGGCCATTATTATTATTAATCGTCGTCGTTATTATTTTATCACGCCGTTTTCTTCCTCGCGTTAACCGCCGTGCCCGCCGTTCGCGAATGTTTACACACGTCCTGACCGCGAGCACACGCGTCATTTCACGACCGATCGTACGTCGTCGTGGCTGACAATTAGTTCCCGTTCGAATTTTCAACGTCGGTCGCTCCCTTTGAGCCGAACGCGTGTCCGTCTCATCAACGGTTCGTAGCATATTCGCCGAATATTTTCGTCGGTTTCACCGCTAACGCTTGGTTTTTATTTTATCAACCCAAAACGAATTCGCCGTTGGGTTCTTTTTTAACCGAAAAAACGATCCTCCCGGAATATTGCCAAATTACGGGCGTATATCAACACGATGTACGGGAACATTTCGTAAAATTCAAAAGTAACGTTTAAACATTATCGTAACGTTATTTCGCTACTTTTGACGCCCGAACGTTATTATTAAACGTATAAATAATTTATTACCGGGAAATTTCGTTTTTTTAAACGAAATTTAAACGACCGCGTACACCTCAACATTATAACAATATAGAAAAAGCGTATTCAAAAATTGTACTAACCCGGTCGGAAGGCGTATTTCGTTGACCACGAAAAAGTTGAACGAAGGATAGTATTTTTTATTTCGCTATCGCTTCGATATAAACGGCCGTTACCTTTAGGTGGAAAAACTGACGGGCGAATTTCCATTTGGAAATTAGACGAATTCCATATCCCGTACATGTTCATCGAAATTCGCGAAACGTTTACGAAATACGCGAACCGTATTGCGTTCGGTTACTGCCGTGTAGCCGTTGGGTTTCGTAAGAAACGGGACGGTGACGAGGGAGGGTAGGTTAGTGCCGTAATGTTTGTGGGAGGGAGGGTAGGGGACGGAAGTGGGAACATTTTGGAGACGATACGACGGAAGACAATGCGCGCGCTAAACGCTGGAGATCGTCCAAAACGGACCGTATGGCGGCCGTGCAAACGAGATTTATGGGCCCCGAGTGTCGCGGGCTGGTCGTACCGTCGCGCGTATAATATAATAACGATAACGTTCCGTCGCGCGTTAGGTCATCGGCGATCGTCCGTCAGGCCAGATAATCGGACGGTTAGCCCCGTCCTCCGTGTGAAATGAGTTCCGTTACGCGCTACGCTACGAACGCGCGACTAATGAAATATCTGTTATCGTTACTCGCTCGAGTTTTCGGGTTGTTCCCTTTCGCGACGATTAAGTCGAACGCCAACGACGAGCCATCAGCGCGCCCGTTACGATGGCGTGTACTCGGGTTGGTTCCGAAAAAAAAAACAACCGTACACGGACGATCGGGACGAGAACGAAGGGCCGAAGATTCGTCGCGATGATTTTGGTCGGCCGATGTTTGCCCGCTGTCGGGTGAACCTGTTCAACGGCAATTCGCTCGTCGACAAAAACGGCGTCACATTCGTCGTTCCGCCGCTCGGCCGATGTGACGCGACCTACCCGTCGGACCCGTCGTTCGCTATATTACACGAACTCGTTATTATTCTACACCACGCGTTCGTCGGACGGGCTGGTAACTCGTAACGCCTCCTCGAACGATGTTTACGTGACTCGGGCAGTGTTTTTCCGCGCGATTTCCGATTGTCCAATATACGGTTTTCCAAGATGCACGCGAGGAAACCGTCGAGATGGTTTCAACTTCGATATCGCGACCGAATCGGAACCGCGATTCGTCGACTCCTTTTTCAAAGCCTCGGACGTTTACGTCGAACTTGAATGATTCGAATTCGGACGGTACACGGGTATCCGTGTTTTTTGTGGCCAGCAACTTTCGTGTTTTCACGTTATACGGAAAAAAAAAACGATGACTCGAATACGCGTTTGTTTTAGTTTCTAGGGGAAAATCGCTACGGCTTTCCAAAGTACTGGCGTTCTCCGGAGTCCCAAAAGGCGACAATCGGCTGAACCTATCGCGCGTACGGCCGTCGCCGGCAGCGCGGTGCAACGAGCCCGGAAAAAACGCCCTCTCGTCTACGTATTTAATCGCGATACGACCGTAGAGGCGATTCCACGTTCGTCTCGTGACCGAACCGAAAACTACGTTCACCGATGGATGAATGATACACGCCCGGCGGGAGACGTTCGACTCGTTCCCGTTTATGTTCGTTTGACCGATAACGTCGCGCTTAGGTCGACGGCGTTTCGTTTAAAAATGGTCGTCGCGCGTTCACGCCGCGATTCAGGCCCGGTACTCGTACCGGGCGACGGCGCGCTATATGTGTACACGTGCGACGGTCCCGCGACGGCGAGCCGCGTTCATAATTTTCTCACGTAGATATTTTTTCGCTCGTTCTTTCCAATCGGTCTCTATTCGTTTTCTCTATCCGTATACCTTCTCCGTCGCCTCATTCATTTTTCGAA
Organism: Geopemphigus sp. TES_GeoC_2020; assembly: GCA_025469175.1. Classification (NCBI taxonomy): domain Eukaryota; kingdom Metazoa; phylum Arthropoda; class Insecta; order Hemiptera; family Aphididae; genus Geopemphigus; species Geopemphigus sp. TES_GeoC_2020. The sequence goes on along the minus strand of JAIPRN010000486.1, from coordinate 7,654 downwards.
AATCCGTCCCGCCCGTGTACAATACACACACACACACACACATATATATATAAACGTCCGCGTATCCGATACGCAATAATATAGTGGTAGTTCACCGACGACGCCGTTCTTCCGATCAGTCACACGCGCGTATAATAAAGCACGTCGGGCGGCCGCGCGCTGGCGTTTATAAACGTGAGCTGTATATCTGATCGAAAGGTACGTGCGCGCGCGCCCGTGTGTATGTGTCCAGAACGGAATGGCCGGGCGCTTCGGCCGAACGCAATTTCCGAACGTATTTCCGTAGCCGCGCGGAGACGGCGGTCTCGATTCGGCGGAACCGATACGGTTATAACGGCGGATAACAATACGTTACGTACGGAACGTCGCCTCGGTAACGATACGACGGGCGGAACGTCGCGCACGCCCGACGACGGCTTTCCGGTCCGAAATACACGCGCGTATACCGTACGCGCGCGCGGCCGTGTTCGGTGAGGGCGACTGAAACGGCTGTTCCGATTATATTATCATTTTTCAACGCGTACGGCGGGCCCGATTACCGATAAACGATCGTCCTCGTCGGGTTTTTAACGTTCGGCGCGAACGATTTCGGCTAACTTTAAATTGTAAGGGACGATTGCGTCAGGGGGCCCCGTGATATCCGAACGTTCGACGGGATGTTAAACGGACCTGGTCACGTTTACGTCGCAGAGACGCGGTTTAAACACGGCCGGCAAGTCAATTTGGCCGGTGACGACGAATTTAGAGAAACGTACCGAACGGTCGATTTTACCGACAAATCGTGTCGTTGTTAAATGTCATTAAATATCGTTGTTAACCGCCACGACGAACACGTTTCTAATACATTTAGTATAACGATATACTACAGTAAAATGTAGTAGTAAAAAAAACCCCAAAACTTTCGCCAATTCGTCGACGAATCGAAAAAACGATAACGAAATTCGAGTATCACCACGATTGCCTCCCACGCTCACCAACACAACCACTGCCCGCCACACCAGCGACCTTAGATATTTTGTTTATTCGGTAGAAAAACACGCGTACCGGGGGGTATTCCGAAAAGTGTCACCGACTCGAACCTTTTTTCGTTCGTTTTTATTATTCTTATTCTACGCGATATTCGTTGCTCGCCGCGGTATAATATTGTCACGACGGTAAACGACCACTATGACGTATGTAAAGCGGTTCGATCAATATTCGAACGTGTTATTCGCCTGTACAAGAGGAACGTTTTGAAAATCATTTTTAGCGTAACAACAAGAAAATACCTCGTACGAATTTCAAAACGAATTCGGCGAATTGGACACGAGCGCGATTGTCGTATTATTTTAAAACGTATTACAAGCGGACGGACGTATATAGCTGAACGGTATATATACCGTATACGTTGATTGTAATACGTGAACGGCTTGAAAAGTCGATGAGCGACATCGCGATCAAAAATAATTTTGAAAACGAGAAAAACAACGTAAGTACGGTCACGAATAACGTTGCCGGAAATTTCGAATAATACGAGACAGGAACTAAACGAATTACTCCGAATCCTTAAACAATCATTAAGAGAATCACAAAAACATCGTTGTTCGTTACTCGCTTCGTTTTCGTATAAGCCAACGCCGCGGGTAAAATTCGCGTTTGAAACGATCGTCCCAACGTTTCACGTCGAAATCGCCACGCGTTTTTCGTGTACCGAACGATCGGCGATTATCGGATTGCAAACGTGTTGGGAAGCTGCTACGTCGAATTCGTCGAAACGAATTTTTACGAAAAAAATTCGAACGAAAAATAACGGAATCGTTTTGGAAAACAGTCTCGTGTAGTTTCGTCGCCGTTTAATCGTTTCGAGATTACGTACGACGAATGGAAAAAAATAACGAACGTTTATGTAAAAAAAAAAAAAAATGGTAAAACGGAACAGCGGGCGGAAAAACGAACGTTACGGATTCCGTTCCGAGCACCGGTGGACGAAACGAATTTGCGCGTTACCTAACAACCGATTGAAAAGAAGAAAACCGCGAACCGTAGTAATACGTCGTTATCGACTACCGGTCGGATACCAGAAACAATTATTCGTCGACGTAATTCTAAACCGGCCGGCCGATGTTCAAGGGCGACACATCCGCGGCGACTCTTTTTGTTTTCCCTTTTTTTTTTTTTTGACAAACCCTTCGTCGTCGGTATTATTTCGAATTTCCCGCCGGTATTCGATACGCCACGTCCGACGATACACTCTCGTCCATCCCCGTACACATATATATATGCGCGTCATTAACGACGCAATACGCAATAAACACGGTCGGTGAAAACAAAGAGTGTGTGTGGTCGGCTCTTTCGCGTGGAAAAAAACACCGAAACCCGAACTGTTGTACAAACTACGCCCTCGAAATCGCTATACTCCGCGTACACGCGAATATCGTCTTTTTACGATGGTCTGTGTTGTATTTGAAATCTATCGGGCGGTACACGCTTCGATTTGATCGAAATTCGAATACGGTCGTCGTACCGTCGGATTCAGCCATCTCGGAAACAACGCGGCTGGACGTTAAACGCGTTGAATTCGGGCGTACCGGTAGCCAATCGACGGCGTTACGATCGTGTCCGGATAGGGATTCGAAATTTCGTTCGCATTTAAGCGCGGCCGGTTTTTCGTAAATTCCCCGGAAATTATTAATCGTTTTCATTATCCAAACTTTCGGACCACTTGCCTTTCGATATTTCTATTAAAAGTTGCGCCGGAAAAAGCGTACGCGTTTTATTTTTTTTCAAAAACGTATTTTCGACAATAATTAAGAAATCCGAGTCAAGTTTAGTCGCTTTTTTCTTAAAGCTAACGACAAACGAGCGAAAAAACGCGAACGGAATTTCAACACTTAACGAATTATAAAAGTTAGTTGACTGGCCCGAATTTCAAAAAAAAAAATAATACGACGCGACTATACGATACCGCCCTATCCCGAACTCGCTGTAGCGTTGACCGCGACCAAAGTTCCGACGGAAATTTTCGAAAATTCGTTTTAATTAAAAAAAAAACAACGCTTTGAACGTATCAACGTAGCCTTTCGTTCGTAAACAAAACGGGTGCCCGCAACAGTGGAACTGTTCGTCCGTCTGAACACGGACGGGTTCATACCCAGTGTGGTATATACCAGGCGACCCTCGGCCCACACCCCAAGATTTATCGCTCCGGCGAGACTCGTCAAATTCAACGTTTCCGAGTTTCGGCATTATTCGCGGACCGTATTTATTCTTAAAAAAATAATAACGACGATAAATCGGAAAACGACCGTGACAAAGAACCGCCAACACTCCCGTCGACGTTGACGGCCCGCCTGCCTGCGCGCAAACGGATTTACGGTAATACGACTTAAACAGAACCGTGGCCGCGTTTCGTTCGAAATCGCGTAATCGAAATAATATTTATTTTCGATCGGAATTTGAGAAATATTTGTATACGCTTAAGCGCACCGGATAACAATATCCTCCGGAGACGAATGGCGCGCCGTTCGGTATTCGACGATCCGCCGCGGAAACGCGCGCATTCTATTCTCCAAATCGCTCGGGTGGTTCGCGCTTCGGTCCGTTGTTCGCCCGCGAATTCGTCTCCGCTTGGGGGGAACTTTTCGCTCCGCGGATTTCGCGTCCCGTAGATTTGTCGCCCGGCGTTGTTCTCTCGTCCGGCCGAACGAACCGACGACCGGATTTATCGCCCGACGGCGTTACTACCGTGCCGTCCTCTACTTTCACCGACCGTGGTCACGTTTTTCCACCGGGATCGTTTCGCGGCGTGTTTCGGCGCAACGTCGCGTCTACCGACACTACGGTTGTCGTTCGCGTACAATTTACGGGGTGGCTGGTCGGGATGGCCGAACGAACGGAAGTTACCGATTTCCGTGTTTGCCTACCGTCACGGTAAAAGCCGTGTGGTTCCCGTTCGGAATATTATCGAGACGTGACCGGCGGCGGTCGATCCGGACGGCGGACGTTGCGTTAGTTTCGTATTTTTCGTTACTGCGTCGACGGTCGAAATGCGCGCGGCGAACGGACGAACGTCGTGACCGAGAACCAGTAATAGGTTCGACCGGTCGCGCGACGGACACCGTTCGTATTCCGCCGCGACGGTTCTCGATCCCGACGAAATATTCGTACTTAACCGTATTCTCTATCCGGGTAAAGGTCGGAATTTCGAACGGTTTGTTCACGTTGGCGCCGAGTCGAACGAGAAACCGAACGTGGTTCCTACGTTCAGGCGTTGATGAGACGAAAGTCGCCTATCGATTGCCCGATTTCTTCGGTACGATACCGTACTGTAATGATATCCATAGATGTCGTAGTAATTAACCTCGCGGCTATATTTCGATTTAATTTCGTATTGCGTATTTTATGATAGCGTTCTAATAAAATATAGAACGACGCTTGGACCTTCGGGATACCGACACATAAACGGTTAAACAATTATATCGAAAAGAAGTGACGTTTATACCGTGTGAAAGTACGTGTAAAAATACGAAACGCCCAGAAAACGGAGACCGATTGTTTACGGTTTAATCTAAATACGGTAATTATGTGGCAGCTACGATAATAATGTATCGTTCGAAAGGACGTAATTTAATGGCGTACTCTTCAAATATTATAATAATGGACACAACTAATGTACAATCGACATCGAAACAACTGTAAAGGTCAACATAATAGACGAGAGCGTAATTTAATTACCAGCCGGCCGGATTCATCGCGTATATATATAACCGGACAACTGTACTAAAAAAGACGAAAATTACGCTCGTCTAACCGGCGGGTCGGTAGACCGCCAACCAACCAGCGCACACTCCAGCCACTAGTCACCAGCTAGGAAAAGTCGGTGTAGGGAAACGAACGCTCTCGAGCTGACGTTTTCCGGTTAAACGGGGACGGTTAGGGGGGGGCCGAAAACTGACGGGATTCGACGTCGGGTCCGTCCCGCTTTGGGCGCCGTCGAACTCGAGTACGGGCGCGAAACTGTCGGACAGTTCATTCCCGTATTGTGCCGAAACGGCCCGGCGCACTCGTAAAGGACACGCCTCGACGACGGAACCCGTCGACGGACGCGGAACCCGTCGGAATATGTCGAACCGTGATTTCCGAAACGGGCGCTGTAAACGTGAAAACGGTTAAACGCGAATTACGACTATAAAAGTCGGCGCGCTAGCCCTTTGAAAGACGTGTACAATATCGACAAACGCGCGCGTTCCGTTTTTTTTTTTTTCATTTCGCGACAATTTTTACGCGTTTCTTTTCGCGGAACGCGGGCGGGGAAAGTCGCGTGTGTTTTTTTCGCCGTTCGGCGCACTTAAAAATGGAATCGTACGCGTAAAACGAGTGCACGCGTCCGTACGTCTCCATTCGCGCTGAACACGTAAACGGGTCGTATTTATAAGCGCGTGACCGTTAAATCGGACGAATAAAATGGCGAAAATAAAATTCTGGCTCGAACAAAATTAATAATAAAACTCGGATCGTATAAAACGAATAAACGTATCGTTGCCCGTGTGTAAATCGTATCGTCGCCGAATATTATTATCGTTTGTTGTGCGGCGGCCGAATACACTCAGGGCCGCTTGACGGGTCGTTTCGGCGGTAACGAAACGGAGGCGACCGGAACGCAAACATCGCCGACCGAGAAACGTTTCGTCCGAAGCGTGCGGAGCAGTACATTCACGCTTAAAACCGTCGCGCGGACACCGCGGACGTATTTTGTCCGGCGTCTCTCCGCCCTCATTCACCGGCCGTACCCGAAAAACGTGGCCCACCGTTCCCTCACGCGACACGGGACAAATCGTCGAATTACAGGTGGTTGTACGAGGTTCTTATATTTACTAGTTTGTTCCAATATTACGATCGTATTTAAATCCGATTGTTCGATGGGCTCGAGGGTATATAGCCGTCGGGTATCCTGTGGCTGGAAATTAAGTATTTCGACGATTCGGTTTTTTCGTTATTTAAACGTAAATTACCGACTTTGGCCGACGACGTGTACAGCGAAAACATCGAATACGTTAAATCTACCGGGCGGCTTTCCGGTTTTTCGTTAATACTAACGACGTGCGCGCGTGATTATGTACATTACGTAGACGCTTATCGGCTGTGGATTCTCGTGACGCAGAATGGGGTACAGTGTTGTACAACTGCGGTTTTGATACCGCCGGCCCGGTCAAGTGCCGTCAACCTGTGATGTGTCACCTCGTTGCGTGGGCTGGACCTAAACACGAACGCGAGTGGACAGTGGCGCACTAACTATAAAACACGAAAATGTTTAGGAATAATTAATCGCTTACGTGTATTTTCGATTAAATAATAACGAAAAACTCTAACGCGCCTTGTTTCGTTCGGGTAGCCCGATTTAATTATTTGAAAATTGTCCTTGCCCGAAATTCACCGACGACACTGTGAGTGGATTCGGCGGACAAGACGATAAAACGCGGTCGCCGGTTAACGGATTAATCGACCCTTCGCCGCGGTCGCCGACAACGATAGAAATACGCCCGAAATCGTCGGCGTCTAAAATGGTCGTCGATTATCCAACGTGGCGAATCGCGGCACGGTGCTGCAACACAGCCCCGGGAGTCTGGTGAACAAACTGTCGCCACGTGACGGTATATGAATCGACGACGAACGACGCGAAACTTTCGAATTCGGGGTCGACCCTGCCCGGTACCACTCGACGGGTGTTAACGATTCACGCGGATATGGCCGGTCGCCGTACGAACCGTCCGTCTTCATTAGGGCGCTCCGTTTCCGACGATATTATTATTATTTACGAACACGACACGGTGGCCCCACCACCTGCGCTTGCCTCGTCAAAAACGTCTTGCCAAGAACCGCGTACGAATCTGGCGTAAGGTTCGTAACAAATCTCACCCGTACACGTTCGGGAGGGCTGTTTAGTTTTTTACATTTATTTCCCCCGGGAGGAAACAATCGACCGATACTCGCGCCCTTTTGTCGCGATTCCGCGGCACCTGTGTCGATTTCGTATGGGAAACCGTCGATGTCCGCCCGCGAACACGTTGTATACGCGCCGTTGTCCGCGCCATACACGCGCGACGGTGTCGCTATCATTCCGGCGGCGGCGGGTCGCTTATAAAACGCCAAAGTGCCGACAATAAACAAACGCCGCCGAACGAACGACGCGCCTCGAGAGCGCGCAATGTTTTACGCTCGCCAAGCCTGGTGGGGCCCTCCCCTCTGATCTCGCCCGCTACAATTGGAAAACGCGTCCGAAACAGGAACCTACGCTCAATTCCAAAAGCGCCATTCTACGTCAAGTGAGAACCCTAGGCTTTGGGGGGCCTTTACCCCGGCGCACCTTCTATTAGCTCTTTGCGCTATTCAAGGTGCGCCGTGGCGCATGACCGCGAAGGCCACGGGTCGTCAAAATGGACCACCGGCACCGAAAAATAGTCCTAAAATCCGTACCCCGTTCTTGGAGCGGGACGACTACTCCCCGAAGGATGTCGTTTGGCCCCCACCGGGTATGGTGGTTTTATGGCCTACTATCTCGCGCCTGTCCCACAGCCATCACGTTACGGCCGAAGTAGGCACCTCAGCCAATGGCGGGGTACGGCGCGCCCGGCTACTCAGTAGACGAAATTAATCGCCTACCTTTCCCACAAAGCGC